>WEKW01011882.1:885-52617 GCA_013389905.1 Sula dactylatra | reverse complement strand
CCTTAGCTGTTGTCATGTTTTAGTTGTTTTTTATAAAGCAGCTGACAAACTTTGTTAGTGTTGATAAAATTAATATTTACAGTATTTTGCTGAAGAGTGGTGTGAGAATTACTCATGAAGGGTAACTGATATGCATGCTTTTGGTGTCCTCCTTCCCCCACCCCCCAATGATTGTTTTCCTTTCGCCTCTTCCCAGAAAAGCCCCAGCAGTAGCAGTGTCCCCCTAGGATCATGTCTGTAGCGGAGACAGAATTTTGAGACTTCCTGTTTAAATCAAATGTGTGAGTGTGTCCCGACAGAGATGGCAGTGCTCCTGCAGTCTGGAAATCTACAATTCCTGATACCCGGGAGTCTGGGTTAGTTGCAGGTGCCTCTTGTCTGAATCCCTTTTTAAAATTCAGGGCATTTTTGTCTGGTTGGTAATTAGATCATGAATTTCTTTTGTTGTTGCCTCCACTATAGATCATTCAGAGGGTGGAGATTTTTACTGCAGTGAAACAAATCCGAGGGCTCTGCTTCTTGTTAGCATGTTTTTCCCCCAGCATGTTTTCAGAGGTGCGTGAAATACATCAGACAGAACAGAGCTATAATTTGTTTCTTGTGTTAGCTTTTCCCCCCCATCCCTGTTCCTATTGCAACAAGCTGAGAAATATATGGGTAAATTTCCATGTTGCCTTTTTTTATTTACCTATCCTTAGAGGAAGAATCCTGTGCTAAGTGTTTTGCAAGTTGATAATTTTGGACTAATCACTTCTGTCTAAACTGGGTCTTGGTTAAAAAATAGCTGCTGGGATTTCAAACAAGTCTTTAAGGATTGAGGTAAGATTTTAGTACAATGGCTCTTCAGAGTCTGAGATAATAGTACCCCCTTTTCTTTGCCTGAGCTCTTAAATACTGTTTTATTTCTGTATTTCTATGACGATTGAGTTAATGCTCATAATACAGGTTACTTCACTCATACTTGCATACAATAATCACCTCTGCAGGTTTGAGATTAACTAATCTTGGTAATGTTACTTTAAATTAAAAGGTTTTTTTAATGGGAATTATGTTTTTAATACTGCAGGAAGGTAAAATAAAAAATAACTGAGAGGATCATACAGCAAATATATCAGCAAAGCTGGTGGATTGATTTACCTTTAATGGATTTGTTTCCCATCCTGATTTTGTTTACTGGAATACAATTTACTACAAATATGAGAAACGGAAGACATAACTGAAGTTGGTCTGAAAACTGATTTTTTTTTACTTTTTTTTAAAGTATTTTAATATCTGTTTAATTAAAGTTATGTTGTTTCCCCCTCTGACCAGCATAGTATTCAGTCTTTGTAAGCAGTGTATTTATGATGACTTCATGGCACAGTAGTGGTTTTTCAGATGTTAAAAAATGGACAAGATGTGAGGGTTAGGCCATTTTGGAGTAGGGTGGAGAAGTGAAGTGGAATTTCTAGTGTATGAAAGTTATGCATTAGAAACATCCTGGCTGGTCTGAGAGGCTCCATCCACACTAAACCAGGAAATGCAAATATTCGCAATAGCCTTTGTTTTCCTAAAGTTTCCCACGTGTTAGTTCTGCTTCTTTCGCGCTGTTTGAGGCTGTGACTGAAGCCCTAGCTTCCACAGAGCCCTGATGGGGATGGTTTAATCCTGTATCATTACGTATTTGGTATATCCCTAAAATAAGGCAAAACAAAGCCCACTTAAGGTTTTGCATCTACATGTTCAGTTTCACTGTTCCAAACATGAATCTCCATAAAAGAGACTTGTAAACCTTCACGGTAAGATTCAAAATGCTTGGGGACGGTCGCTACCTTCATTGCAAAAGTGGCAGCATGATTTCTTTCCTTTACCTCTTGACAGGCGTATCAAATAAACTGGACACATGAATAGAGTTGGTGACGTGTGTGGCAGTAAGCCCATCACTGAATGAATCTAGGAAATGTGAATGCATTAGTTGCTTGAAGGAAGAATTCAATGGGGGGGGGGGTGGTTGCGTTTTGTTTTACTTTTGGCTTGGAGTGGAATAAGGGAGGAGAAGTGGAAAAGGAAGCCTTTTGTTTACAGTAAAACAATACTGTGAAGTAGACATCATGATGTTAAAACAGGAGTCTAAACATGGCAAATCTAGGCAGACTCCATCTGGCCGTGCGCACAAGTCATTCAGTCGTCCCCGGTACAGACTGCTGGAGTCTTGAGTCGCTGTCGTGTTGTCCTCCCCTTACGGGAATTTAAAATAGCCTCGGAGACTCTGTCCCAGAATTTTATTATTGCATGAGATGAATGATTTATTGGCTTAACTGTTCATATTCAGTGATGCAAGGCATCTCTATTAACATTTCTTCCATGATAAATGCGTGATGTTTTAATTTTGAATTTTAATCTCCATGACTTATATTACATGCAAGTAATATGGGTCTTAAATTCTAAATCCAGTGCAACCTACTGTTATAGGCAGAGTTTGATACAGTGAATCTGTTGGAATGAAAAATATACTATGTTAGTTTCTGGTATATTTTGCAGTGATTTGAAGTATATTGCATTGTTAGGACATTTTTCACTTCTGGATAATCCATATTG
Organism: Sula dactylatra; assembly: GCA_013389905.1. Taxonomy (NCBI): domain Eukaryota; kingdom Metazoa; phylum Chordata; class Aves; order Suliformes; family Sulidae; genus Sula; species Sula dactylatra. The sequence continues at coordinate 50,040 of WEKW01011882.1, read as the reverse complement.
GTGTTTGAACGCAGGTTATTGTGGTTTTGTCTGTTTAGTCCCAGAGGAATAGTTTGGATTTGTTGAGACACAAATTTCTAACTGACAATGCTTGTAAGCAGGTGCATGTGATCCTTTGAAATGGGTTTCATTTTACATGCAGTATATTAAAGATTTAGCATCTGGCTTGTGTTGAAGTTGAACTTGCAGAAATGTGTTTATGGGACAATTTAGAATTTTAAAATTATTAAAGGAAATTCTTATTCAAAGTGCTTTTCTAGTACTAAGGTTATCCTAATACATATTTTAAGAGTTTATTTTAAAGCTCTCTGCCTTGCGTTTGGATATCAGCCTAGCAATAGTGCTTTTACGTCACTTAGAACTAGCGTTGAATATTTTTTTTTTTCAACCTGGCAGGTTGAAAAAAATTCAATAGCACTTGAAAAATTCATTAGTACTTCTGAATTGTTCTAACACAGGTTCCTAGGAAAACAGTTAGGATTGGTACATGATTGTAAATTTGCATTAGATTTAAACTAGGTTTATAATTCTGAAAGAGTATTGGAAGTTAGTTTCCTACCAGTATGAACTGTAAGTGTATGTGGTAAGATAGCTGTGCCTGTTGAAGAAGTTACCATCCCTTCCAAGTTGTCCTGGCTCCCATAGCTCTGGGAGCAGAAGGGATCATGTTATGCTTTTCCAAAATCACATCAGAAAAAGATACCTAGGTGAAACAGCTAGTGATGCTGGTTTGAGGTTTACCTGGCTGCTCCAGAAGGCAGTGCTCACACTGTGCTTTCCTGCTGCAGAACTATGGATCTAGTGGATGGTGGAGAGTGTTTATATTTAATCCAGCAGAATGGTTGAAATGAGCATCAGTTTATCCGGTGTCCTTGGGTGAACTGGGCTTCCCTGTGCATGTCGTATGGCACCTTCATCTCTGCATCTGCTGCCTCTGTATTGGTCCCAGAAAAAGAAGAGGCAGTGGGGTGAATAATGGGCCTTTCAGCTCACTCACATCTTCAGGGGATAGTATTTAGATATTTAATTTGGGTAGCACTGAATTTCAGATAAAGAATTGGGGGAAATAATTAAACTTTTTTAGAAGGGCATGCCAGCCTCTGTGTGTGTACATGTTTTGTACTAACTCTAGTTTAGGTTATTCTAAATTTCTAGTGCTTTGTGAGACTTGGGAAGAGCAGCTGTCAATCAGTAAAACAGAGCAGCCTGAAAGCACTTGTGTGTATAGTTGCAAGAGAAATGCTTTCTCCCCCCCGCCCCCCATTTTGATTCTGTGCTTCTGAGTGTGCTTTGGGAAATAGAAAATAATACTCCATCCGAATGTTTAAGGTTAAGATTGTGTCTCTGAAAACCTAAAGGGTGTTAGGTTGTTATTTTGGTATCCAGATGGCAAAAATCTGCTTTTTAAAAAGTTATTTTTCTTTCTTTTTTTTAAAATAAATGGCTAGAACTGCACAACAGAGGAGGAAAAACTAGCAATCTGCATTAAAATAAAAATATGAGGGAGTGTATTTTCGTTTTAGAGCTGAAAAACTCACTGGTATGGGGTGCACTTTAACAGTGCAACTGCAAGTTGCCCTAAGAAAGGTAGTCTGGCTAATCCTTCCTCCTTTGCAGGCATGTGCTTCTGCCACTTCCTTTGCATTAGATCTACAGGTGGCGTGACTGCAGGGTAAGTCAAGGCAGTGTTTGGAGCCAATGGCAAACTAATCCATCCTCCCAGAAGGTTAATTTTCTGTTAAGCCAGTTCAGCTTCCTGATCTACCTTGCATCCATATGATTGCTAGACCTGATTTGAGAGAGGAACAGCTGCAGCCTTCTTTATTGTTAGGTGCAACATGAAACGCTCCGGCTCCTGTTGATCAGTGATCATGGTTAGAATAATGGTCAGCTGCTGCATTCTTACCCATTTCATGTTTCAGTACCTCCTTTACTCAGAACCCCTGCGCACCTGTAAAACATGTAGTTGTTAGGTTTACCTGTCTTTGTGTGTCCCTTCTTGACAATAATGGATTGCAGTCTTCTAAAATGCTTGAATTTCATTAACTGAAAGTAAATTCTTAGTTTATGATCATGTTCTGTCACTTAGTTTGTTCATCTGCAGAAAAAACACCTTTCAAAGGAAAAGCAAATTGAAAGGAAATGAAAGCTAAAAAAAAAATCCTCAGACAGATTCATTGTAAAATAAAATTTAATGTGAGTAGTTGGGATAAACAATTCTATTTCAAAACCTTAATTGAGAAAGTTATTACCTCAACAGCTGTATTTGCAAATCCATATGGCATTATTTACAGCCCTTTGTTTCATGAATAGTTGAAGACCTCCTGTTTTATATCTTCCCATGTGGGAATTTAGGCAGGTCCAAGGAGGGAATGCAAGCAGAAAAATTTAAGTTTCTCGGTAGCGTGCCAACAATGGAAGAAAACAGTAGGAATTTGTTAGAAATGTTTAAAGTATTGAGCTGTCCTGCTGGAACCTGTGCATGGTGTGCTGTTTGCCCGTCGTTTTTCTAAAATAAATAAATTTATGAAGAGTTTTATACAATGTGGAGAAAAGTACGTCATGTCAGCCATAGGTTCAAACACCCCAAACAATTTCTGGGTCCCAGGGGCAGCCATCTGAAGGCGAGGAGGGGTGTGTGTGCGGGCGTTCGTTTGTCTCCCTCCCTCTCCCTCCCCCAAGCAGGCTCATTCCAATCAGCAGTGTAATTGGAATGCAACCACAGTCTGGAGGAGGAAGGGGAATTTTTGGCAAGGAGAGGCAGAGCAGTTGGGAGCTTTATTCAGATTAAAGCATAGACGACCATTCATTATCAGTACAACACACATTAGCAACAGCATAACATTGTGTTTCTACAGCTGGGACTTATTTTAGTGATTGTATTGCACTGCGTATTACATGCAAACAACTGGGATCTGATCACAAAATGCAATGCTAATGGCTTTCATTAAAAGGTGGCGTTTCTGTAGGGGGAAGAAAGATTTGTCTTCAAAATGAACTGTTGTGGTAAAAATTGATAGGCAGCCTGTCCTTCTCCTCACCATCCCATGTGTTACATATGTTCTGGAACAAGCACTTTTTTCTGAGAGAAAAACCCTTGGGGAAAGAAAAAAACCCAACAGGAATTACAGTGTTAGAACTGCTGGTTGGATTCAGAAGGCTGAACTAGTTTTTCTACGGTGATGACACATGAAAAGCCAGAAGATTAGTAAACATAATCTTAGCTTTGGACCCAGTCCTTTTCTTCCCCCTCTAAACTCACGGCTGTCTGTTGGCACAGTATTGGTTGCGTACAGATGTCTGACGTGAGATGGGGGTTGTTTTCTTACTAAGTCACCTACTGAGATATAAATGTGCTGATTATGTGTTCCCTTCTGCTTCTTCAGATGGTATGCTTGCTTCCATGGATTTGTGATTATTTTCTTACCTGTCTTCCTGTGTCTTTCACTGGTAGTGTTGATGTCTTTCCAATATGTACATTTAAAAAATTATTTACTTAAGATAGCGTAAGAAAGATTAATTTTTAATACAGAAATTTTAAAACCGATGTATTTTCATTGTGATCACCTACAACTGTAGCCCTGAGGTACTAGTGCCTCGTGTTGCTGGGTACAAATACATTAAAACCTTGTAATTTGTCAAAAAGCAAGAGATGCATTATAACAGATAGATGAGAGTGTACAAACATACAGGTAACATAACACTACAACGTACCTGTGAGATAAAGCAATATTATTCCCATTTTGCAGGTGTGAAAGAATGTGGTGAACAAATTGACTATAAACAGTTTGATATAGGTTGGAAATACCCATGAGGGCTGAATAGAAGATCGCTACCCTTAAATGTCAAGTTCCTTAAATTCAGCTAACATTTTCTTAATGTTGCCTTCTTCAACACTCATTCCAGGTCTGTTATCCAACCACTGAAGGTGAACAGGGTCACTGAGGACTCTAAGATCATGTCTAAGATGTGGTCATTCTGTAAAATCTCGTATCTCTTTACCACTTCTTTTCATTGCAAGCTTCCTACAATGGCACTCTCTGCTTCATGTTCTTCACTTTAAGTATGGAGACCTTGTGTTATATATATATATATATATACACACACACACACTTATGATTCTGAAATAAACATACTTTTTAATACTTGTATAAAATAGTGGTAATGTGTAACATAGGATACCTTCCATAACAACAGTTTGATGTCATAAAGTTTGATTTTCTCTGTAAAAATGAGTCCGAAGTAAAAAGCAGTTGTAACAAGAGTTCTTCAGCAGCTAGCAAAAAAGTAAGAAGAGTTCAGAAAATGAGAAGAATATTTATCTTTCTATAAAATTCACATTTTCAATAATCATAGTTCCCTTCAATTTTTTTTGTGGGTTCCACCAATTACTTCATCCCCCTCTATAATTGCATGTAAATTTTAGTAGCTAACACAAAAATGAGATTACAGGAGTTTGGGGATATTAAATATTTTGCATTTACTTGCAATAGTTAAATTATCTTTCAGTGAACTATTCTTTGTCAGTCACTGGAGTAATAAATCAGAAGAAGGAAATTGGCAAACGTGATTCACTTAATTCCTATTTTTGAGTATTTGAGAACTACGCGTAGTCATGGAAGGAGACTAGGTAGCTTATAATATTATGCTCTTTTAATGTTTCTGTGAACTGACCTGAGTAGCATATGTTAGAATGAGATCATAAGGCATGATACAAAGATATTTAATGAACGTATAGTATGTAAAACTGATGTGCCTGTTTATCTTGGCACGTATACATTGTTCCTTCATATTGGAATATTAATGTTCTCTTTTCTGTAGACTACCCAGGAAGTCTGTAATAAATACAAAACATAGCTATCCACTGACTCATTGATACTTTGTAATAAATACTTTATCTACATATGTGTACTAGAAGCCATTAATGTCTTTTGACGATGTACTTATGGTACAGTGCTTTCCCCCCCTTTTTTTTCCCAAACCAGTGTCAATATATCCAGGCATTGGTTTGTATTCTAGTTTCTGAAAACCTTCAGTGCAAATTTAAATAGCTTAACTTTTTTGTTTAAAAATAATTTTAATAAAAATATTTTGAAACAAGCATGTACAAATAACAAATAACCTTCTTCCATGCCCTTGTGCTTCCAGAGGATCTATGAATGGTGCAACTGCATAGATCTGATAACGATGTGGGTTGGGGTCCAAAACCATCAGCATTTTAACCTGGCTTTGTCAAGGAAAATGAATCTTGCTATGGTTCTTTCTGGTTTTCGAATATTTAGCTCAAATTTGACATGGGATAGAGGTCTCAGAGCTCATGGGACTTAATTCTCCATGAGAATGGTTGCCTGGGTAAAGTGGAGACCCTGGCAGTGACCTGAAATGAGAGGAAAAAGCTGCAGCGAGAGATCCCGTGTTGTGAGACCACTGGAGAGGCTCTGCGTGGGAGAGTGTCTGTCTAAATGCCCTCCCGGTGGGAAAAGCCTCAGCTATGGCTCTTAGTCAACCGTAAAACATAAATCCATAGGAAACCAAACTTCCTTAGTTTTTATTCTCAAGGAACTATTAATCAGTTGGTTATCAGAATATTCAGAATAGGTTTTAATACAGTGTTGAAACGGTTAGAAAAGTGGAGCATAAACTCTGGTACTTTTCCCACCAGTGGGAAAAGTTTTGTCCAAAAAAAGTCCTGAGATAGATTAGAGCTGTGTGCGTGGAAGAGGATTGTTTCACTTAGAACTGAGCTGATGCTCCTGTGACCTGGGCTTTTCCACCTAGAAATACCTGGCAGAGAGGGTGTTGTTAATGGAAGATTGTTCAGTGTCTCTCCTGTTTTGTTAACCTGACAAAGCCAGAATGGGTTGACATCTGACTTCCCTTAAATGTGGTTACTAGAGAGGGAAATCTTGAGCCAAAAATATTAGTTTGTTCACTCATGGCTAATTGTTGGGGAAATGGTTATTAGTCCATATGTTGTGCGTGTGCCCTACTGTATAAAAATGAGATTTTGGTTAAATTGCACTGGCAGGCCTGCTTAATATTTTGAAAAGTGTTTATGATTAGTTAAGCTTCCAATTACTCTCTCAAAAGATTAGTCAAACCTCTTATTTTAGACGTATTGTCTGTGCTACAGATGAATTTTGACTTAACTGTTGCTTTTTAAGCCTTCACTTGACACTTGTTGTTTCTTATAACGGGTGAAATTGTGCAAATAATTATGTATTTTTGAGATATTTAAAAAAGTGGCCATCTGTATAAGCATCTATTTTACTTGAAGTTTTTAACCACTAGGTGAAAGACGAGCACTCCCCACTACTGATGAGCAGTAACCTCCTTCAGCTCGTGGACGAGTGGTATCTGTTGACAGGCTGAGGATATTCTTGGTGTAATAAAATCTTAAGGAACTGCAGAAGCATTTTTTTTAAGTTTGTCTTATTATCTGTTTCTTTAAATGTCTTCTAAGTTGTTATCAATTGATTAATTGTATGGATAGAGTAGACTTTTAAATTGCTGGGCACATGGAAGTCTTTGGTAACTGTGGATATTTATTACACCATGCTAAGGACTTTATTTGTACGTTTTGTGGAGCAGGCGGTGACGTGACAGTCTGTTTCCTATACATGCTTGAACTCCAGGTATCAGAAATACCTAAAACATTTGGTGCTCTGTTAATATTTTACTACTGTTGACTGTTTACAGTGGGATAATTGGGTGAAAATCCCTTAAATAGAGGTCTGCTTTAGAATTACCATTATGTCTTTGAATGGAGAGAAGTAATTTTTTTACCTGTATAATTTTTTTAAAAAGAACAACTAATAACCTGGAACGAGGCAAATTTTTTCAGGTTAACAGTATTGTTACTAGCACGCCCTTGCACCAAACTAATACCCTGAAACTTTCCTGGGAGCTTATATATACCTTTCCTGTGGTATATGTCAATGTGCAGGGGATTGTTTTATGACTACCTGTAGTCATTATAGTCATTAATAGGTCTCCCCTTACATTTTTACTCATTAGACCTGAGTAGAGTTTTAGCTAGACTTCACTGAACTCCCGTGGAAAGCAGTTTTACTAAAATCAACATCTTAATAAACATAGAAATTGGGAAGACGTCAATTCTGTTGATTTAGAATAATGTGTAACTTTGCGCTAGCATACAGAACTCTTCAGGGTGGTGCTTCTCTGCCCTGACCATGGAAATCTCCATGAGAGTGCTCAGGGACTACCTTGGGTTACTTTTATTTGGGCAGATACTGTAAAAGAAATTGGAGAATCAGTAGCCCTGCGGGATCAGTTTGAGGATATTCTATGGGGGAAAGCACAGCCAATTCCATTTGGTTTTAGGTGATGTCTGTGGGACGTGATTATTGGATGTACTTTTCTGTCTTTGCATTTCCTGGTACTAATAAATATTGGCGATATCATAGAAAAAATATCCAAGGGAATCATGTACTGAGAGTCTTCTGCAGCATTGGTTCCAGCCAAATACCTCTTCCCTCCTCCTTTTTTTTTTTCTTTTTCTGTACTAGCTGTGGGAATTCACGCTTTCACTCAATACCCAAGAATCCTTTTGTGTTATCAGTTAAATATTTTAATGTTTCACAGGGGAATCTAATATTTCCTGCTTACTAAACCTGTGATAATAGATAAGCATATGTAGTTGAACAGTGGTGCATTTTGTGAGAAGTCTTCCGTGTGTACCTTGGCATCTTTATATGAAAGTTGTTCCCTTTGACCTTATTTATTTATTTACTCTATTCTCATGAGATTCTTTTCCCCTTGGTATTTTTAGTTGACAAATGCAAATGTTCCTCCCTTTTAATTTAAACAAAAAAGCCTGAAACCATTATCAGCTTCTACAATAAAACATCTTTGGAGCCATCAAAATCTGGTGTTAGAATTTAGTTTACTCCACCCAAATGTTTTTCAGGTAAAAGCTTTTATTTAGTTTCCATGCAAGATAACAGAAAAGCCTAGACTGCCTAATGCACTTTTTTCTTTATGGTCAAGGAAGCTTTTGCTGGTCTGTGGAACTGAACATAAGACCCTGCTTGTGAAATCCCACTAATTTTACTGGCACGATTGTTTGTGCCACTGTATGGTGAGCTGGTTAGAAGTGGCCCGGGTCCCTCAATAGGTAAACACAGAGCTGGCAAAACCATTGGGTTGGGCAACCCATGCATGTGAAACTATGGCCTGAGAAACCACTACCATATCAATTCCACTATAACCTACCTAAAGGTAAATTGCCGACAGATGATGCTTCTGGCTCAGCTTTCAGGAATTATTTTAAATGACAGTATAAATGCTGTAGGAGCACAGTTCATTTATGCTTATTCATTTTATTTTGAGCAGGATTTTCTGCAATGCTGGACAGGTAAAATAACTTTTTTTTTTAAGTTGGGAATCAGTAACTTAATTTTGTATTTCTGTTTTTCTTACAGTACTGTGCGCAAAAAACTTGGTGAAAAAGGATTTTTTCCGTAAGTAGCCGTTAAAGTTTTAGATGTTTTTAGATGGGATAAATATTATGCAGGTTCTGTACATCATCATGTTTGCACATGATCATTTTATTAAGATATTTGCATTAAGGGGGCTTGGGGCTTTGATGTTGTTACACAGTTTTATTTTAATTTTGTCTTAGGTGACACTCACCACAGATTCATAATAATAATTAAAACACTGACACACTCTCTCTGTTTTTGATGGGAGTGGAGAACAAATTTACTCTCTCAGGCAAATTCCATGTTTTTCAATTAGTGCCACATATTTATTAAAGTGTTTTTCATGAAAGAACTTTTTGTCCAGCAGACAGATGTACATCTTAATTATTAATAATCATGTCATAATACTTACCTACTCTGAAATTATATTTTAATTAATTTTAATAATGTTTTGAAAAAAGTGCTAAGAGGTGGATGAAGGAGACAGAAAGGAATGTTATTGGCTGTGTAGGCATGCATGCACAGATCACCTGCCTGCCACCTCCCAGCTGGGACTAGGAAGAATTTGAAAGATCAGACCTGAACTTTGAAAAGAACTTGAAGAAGGGATGATACAGAATTATATTGTAATTTGTGATACTTGTAAAACTTTCTTTGTGTCTGGATTTTTGTATTGATTGCAAGTTTGCAGGTTTTTAACAGTTTAACAATGCCTAAAAAAAACCCTCCAGATTTGAAAGCTGTGGTGTGCTTCTGTACTGAAGCACAAATCTCACAAGGTCTTATTCCTCCCTTTCCCCATGTGCTTCACCTTTATCCTCACATGCTTTGTCTGACACTTGTCTTGAACCACACTGCTGCTTGACTGGCTCTGTTGTAAGTCACCTGAGGGAACTGGTACAAAACTTGCGCTACAGAAAATGTGAATTATGTTTCACTGCCTTAGTTTCTTCAGCTGACTCACTGGGCACTCAGATGAGGGGAGGAATTAGTTCGGTATGATGGGAAAAAGCGATAGCACCATGTGACTTAGGGGCACGAGTGGTGGGACCATTCTTTTTGGTGTCAGTTAAGAGGTTGATAAGCTCTACTGCAACTGCTAGTCTAATGGTAGGCTGCTCTGGTCCTGCTTCTTTCATGTCCTCACCTGTGTAGCCCTGCACCATCTTTGTTGATCAGCTGAACCTGTGTTCAGTGTTTCCAAGGTACTAAGCAGAAAATGAAGGAGAAAGCTAGCAGAAAACAAAGTGGACCTCAAAAGCAAGAATGTTATAGGTGATTTCCTGTAATACCAATAACAACCAAGCTCATGACTGTAATCAGTCTTAAAAATAGGAAGAATGTAAATCTGTTTTCTCTGCCTTTTGCTGAATTCTTTGTATACTGAGAATTTACTTAGTCCTGAATTAGGAAGATTAAGGTCTTCAGATTTATTTTTTCCCCAGCGTGTTTGACTTAGACAACTTCTTCTTGGACTGTGTCAACGAAATAAATTGCTAATTTAGACATTTCCTGTGCTTGATATGTCATGTTATTCCTATTCATTAAATATGGCCCTCATTTATGAATAAAAGGTAACTCAAATAAAATATTAAAAAATTGTGCAGTGATACAGGACTTTAAAACATCCTGATCCATTTACTAGTTTTTTTTTCTTTTCCTCCTCTTAGGACTTCCTGATCCATTTGCTAAGGTTGTGGTGGACGGATCTGGCCAATGCCATTCTACAGATACTGTGAAGAATACACTTGATCCGAAATGGAATCAGCATTATGACCTGTAGGTGGTAACAGTGATAACCAAAGGTTTGAAGTGAAATCCTCTAAAGTACACAGAAACTGTCAGATGTTCATAATACTGTCCTATTTACAGCTTGGAAAATATCCCAGAGTTTATTAGTTTGAGTAATAAAAAAAGTGTCAGAATACAACTTTCTTACTGCCCTCAAACTTTAAACACTACACTTGGTTTTCTAGTGATGTCTGCAGCTCCTTTACATTTACTATAGCATTATTTTATTGTAATATTTCCATGTTAACACATCTGTAAAATGAAGCAAATAATTGACAATATTTCCCTCAAAACTGCTATTCTCTTCATTCTCTTTATCTGTTGCAGTGCTACAGCGTCTTTTCTTCTGTGTGCCTCTTGTTCGGTTTTCTCTCTTTTATGTCATTTTTCTGTCCCAAATGTTGTTCTCGGTATAAACTATTATGTTGTTATCATCACTTGAGCATCTTTCAGTGCTTTTGAGCAATGTAATCAGTATGGCATGTTTTTCCTCTGTCTTTCTAAAGCATAGAATATTCTGTATAATAAGTTATTAAAACTTTTCTGGTTTTATATAGTTTTCTTTGTGTTTGTGCATGCTTTATTTTTCCTTGTCTTATCCTTTTACTCTTTATCTTTTTCCTTGGGATGGAAGATGAGGAAGAGAAGTGAACAGTTTTGCCTCATTGTATTCTCCTTTCTAACTTTTTTCTCCATGGCTCCATTCGCTATCTATATTATTAGAAATTTTTTGAGCAAATTTACGTTAGCTTTGGACATTGCCAAGCCTAGAGCAAATCAAGTATTAGTACATAGAATTTCTTGTGCCCATTTTTTTCCCAGTGAAGAAAAGCAGCTTGATAGGTCTTTCAGCAGAATGATCACTGGTAAAGTGATGTCTTGACCTACTCTTTATTTGAATATCCAAGACTAAATATGTGAAGTCATTGTTCATAATGTTTTAGTGCAGTATACAAAACATTTGCATTACTGCTTAACAAAATATCATTGGCAGTTTAGTGAAACAATAGCACTTTCACTGAGGAAAGCTATAGTGTATAGTTCTATTATTCAAACTCAGTCCAAACTTAGATTCTGCATGTAAGAGTGTAATTCATTTTCATTAGAAAAATGGATGTAAACCAAGTTTAAGTTCATGTGGAAGGTATGGATCTTTTTTCATATTTAAAGAGTTCTAAGTTAATTTGATTTTTTTCATGTTATTAAACCTATCAAAGTGCTGACTTGTACAGAATGCAGATTTCAGACCTCTGCCCTTCCACGCCCTTTCCAAGATTGGCCATCCATTTGTGAAGTTCTATCTTGAACGTGGGTTGTTTTTTTTTTTTTTTTTAACAGCAATTAACACTCCATGCAGTGTCTTAATGGTGAAATTTGAGAGTAGATTGCACTGAGCTTGCAGCCACCAAAAATGGAAGGCCCCTTTTTTTTTTCCTGTTTCAACCCCTTTCCCAAGGGTGTTTCAGCCCTTGCACTGGTTCCATCTTGCTTCTGGGTAAATGGATTCAATTCCCTTAACCCACAGGAAAGTAGCTGGATAGGGGAAAAAATGTGTGTAATTCTCTGCTGAGTAAATGAGTTGCATTGGGTCAGTAATGATGTGCCTGCCTGCATTAGCTTGCATCAGGAGTAAGCTTTTATAATGAGTCTCTTTGATCCCCACTTGCTGTGTTTTGGCTTCCTTCACGAAGCACTTTGAGAGTACCTAAACCCAATGACATTGGATGAAGCTGAACCGCAAGGTGCATCCCCTGACTACCACCGATGCTCTCCTGCTGCTGACAGGAACTGAAGTTAACAGGATCAGACTAGAGCTAAGAAAAATCCCTGAAACACAAGCATGGACTTTTACTGATGTTTAGTTGGGTGGGCCCATTACTGGTCATTAATGCATAGCTGTAAAGGGGTAAAAGGAGAGTAAGGTGGAAGGGAAAGTGCTGCCAACATGACTGGAGTGTAAAGCCTTCCTATAACCTTGGTACAGCTAGGGAAAGGATACTTTTGAAAGAGGAATGGTGGGCTGTCATTTGGCAGTTATCTGGTGCTAAATTCTGTGTTGACAATGTCAACAGTCTTCCCCAGTATCTGCCAGTCCTGTCTTGGTGTTTGAAATGTTGTGGTGACAATGCAAGTAAGCGGCTGACGGGAATGGGTTATAAGGGATGCTAAGTGCTCCATGGGCTAATGACTTGGAGACTTGGTTCCCTTCTGGAGGAGGGAAGGAGCAGAGGACATTGGAAATGAGAGAGGATGTTAATATGCAATGAGAGCAATAGAAAAAAAATAATAAAATCTTTAGAAAAAATTTCTTCCTGGTTATAATTTTCAAGGAAGGATGAAGAGAAGGTATTCTTACGTTGTTTTACAGAACAAGTCACGCTTGTATCTGGATATTGTAGTTGCCTTAGCTTTGAAGAAAGACTGATTACAGTCCACATCACATTATAAGAAGCAGAGATACAAACAGGGTTTCTGGCAGAATGTTTTGCTCAAGCAAATTTGGGGTGTCTCTTCTTGGATTGTCCTAAGGAATTCAGACCTGTGTGAAGCACTTTGTGTGTCGTGTTTTGTTTTGGGTTTTTTGTTGGATTTTTTTTGTGGAGGGGAGCAGATACCTAAAACCCCTAGGTTTTATTTAGTTAGTATATTATTTTCAATATAAATTACTTGTCCTGTAGGGAATACTACTTTGATTCTGGCAATTGAATTCCCTGCTGAGAAAAGCATACACAGCACTTCTAATGCAAAGTAAAATTTAGCCTTACATCAGGCCTTGTAGTTTGAAAATAATCCTCTCCCTCTCAGAATTTTCCTCATAATCATTTAACTCCTTTTATTGTCTTGTCTGTTATTCCTCACTCTATGGAAATTTATTTCCATATATAAACATCAATCACCTAGTCTTCAATACATATTTAAATCAGTAGTAAAAGATTAGATATCTTTGAATCAACAACTCACTGCCTGGCTTTTATCTTAAGGTAACTTTTAACTGTTATATACCCGGTGTTAGGTCTCAGCTTTTCATCTGCACCGGGTATTAAGGTAATTAACTCTTGGGGTGGGGGGAGAGAGGAATAGGAATAGTAACCATCCTACTGCTAAGCACCTGATGGCAAACCTCATAGATTACAGAACTTAATCTTTCCTCTCATCCTTTGAAAATAGTTTTTTTAAACTTCCTAATGTTTGCCCTAACAACACACCGTTGCATGGGAATGCTAGTCTCTTCCTTGTGACGCTTGCACTGTTACAGGAAGTGCTTTGCACACCAAGCAGAACAGATGGAGTCTCGGTGGCAGCTGGCCTGCTCCTGCCACCACGCAGCGTAGGAAATCAGCCAGAGTAAGGTGCAGTTATGTAGAATTTTTTAAAGAAGAATCCTGCTCTTCTTCCTTCCATGAAGNGATAGGCGTATGGGCAGTAAAACTGTCTCTTGGCTGTGTTGGGTTGATTGAAGTGTCCCCAGCCTAGAATATTTATAACAGGTTAACACTGCTGCTAATTAACTGTCTCGTGAATCATGTGATGGCATATGCAGATGGCACAGTAAGGTGGATCTGTTGTGACGTATTTATGCAATAATGTCTGAATTAACTTGCTTATTCCAAGGGAATTTTGTGGCTTGCTAACGTGATTCAGCATAATAGATATTCTGTTGCATAAGATTTTTTTAAAAAGACTTCTGCAGCGTTATGAAGAACAAAAAAGGTTTTGCTTTTGTCTTACGTGGTTCTCAATTCAGATCTTGGTGTGAAAGGAAGCAGCTGAATTAGTTGCTTAGATTCTTCAGCCTAGATGGGGGTGTGTGGGGGGGAATCTGGGAGGCTTTCCAGAAGGAAACTGCCAAATAGTTGCTGTCTGGATGCAGTTTAATGTCAGTAAAATACCATGCTTGTCCTGGATGTATTCCCCTTCCTTATTTTTATTCTTGTTTGTGTTTTCCCTATTGTTCAGGCCTTTCCTCAAGGCTTTGAATAACCAGACTTAACACATTTACAGACCTTCTCACATTTAAATGCTACCTAAACCAGCAGTTCTGAAATTTAACAAATCCCCTTTTTCTCTTCCTTCCTGTCTTTTCTGTTCTGTGATAGCCTAGATCTCTCCCGTAGCCTTCCTATGCTCACCTGTGCCCTCTAGCCTGCTCCAGCCTTCCCCAGCAGCTTCTGCCCTTAAGGCGTAGCAAGTCATATGGTCTGTTTATCTCTAAAAGATATTTGTACCATGATGTCCACCACAATGCAGTCCTGGTCCCGTCTCTACTCTGTGCCATTCAAATCCGCACCCGCAGGCTCTAGCATGGACTTTTTGCTTTCCTTCTTTGTTATAACTCTTAAATGTAACCTCACCCAGCTTCTGCAACAATTCCCTTTCCCAAAATCTCCCCACTTGCAGATTCTATTGCTGTTTAGTGCCTTCACAAGGCGCAAACCCCTGCGCTGCCCTGGCAGAATCACCTTTCTCCCCCAACCCTCCAACTCTACTTTGCCTGGTTATTGCTAATGATCCTGGGTTCTTCTCAGGGAGAGAAGGCAACAGCTCTGCTTAGTGCTGGTTTAGACAATCCCATCCTAGGTTAGACTCCTAAAGAGCTGTCAAACAGCTCCTTGCAACAGCTTTGCCCTCTTGACATGGTTGTTTAGACCAGTTTGATGAAGCTGATGCCCTTTGCATTTAGGGTGAAAGCATTTCTGGGTTGTGCTTGGCCCATATCAGCAGATCTGGCCATTCCAGCTCAAGCACATCAGGCGTACAAGTCTTTGCTGAACTTCTTAGGTGAGTCTGGGAACATCTGGAGTAGAAGCCCACTGTGGTGTTTGCTTGGTGCGGCTGCTTTTACAGTGTCTAGTAGGCTCAGCTCAACATTGGGCTGGGTAGCACTGGGGCGGAGAAAGGAACAGCCAGGCAGTGCCACATGTGTATGCTGTGTCCCTGTTTAAGCCACAGCCTCTGTCTGGTTCCCTTCTGACCATCCCAGAGGTGCAAACATCCTTCAGTTGCTACCAGAGATGAGAGCAATATCAGGGGAAGGAAGAGAGAAGAGGAAAAATTGGGATGATATTTTTCATTATGTCTCTTCACCCTCTTCTCCCCCAGTCTGAAAATAGCTGCTATCTCAAAGCATACCACTACCATTATATTAGAAGAATTTCAGAAATGGGAAAATGGAGAAACAAACTAAGTAGTTTGTCCAGGTTGTAAAAAAAGTCTGTGTGACAGCATGGATTAGAAATAGGGAATTCCTGGCTTCCAAGCCTGAGTTCATACCTCTTGACGTTGCATTTTTCTCTCTTTCTGGAGGGAGTACATCTGGCTTGTGATCAGGAAGAGGTGAGGTTTTTCAGGAACATTTCCCCCCACCCCCTTTCTTCATTCTGCTTTTCTCTACCAAGCTGAGCTCTTCAGGGGAAGTGTGTATAATGCCATAGGGATGAAGAGTCACTTAGTACCAAACCTTCCTGAGTGGTACATTGGCTCAGATGGAAATACCACCTTATGGCAAGGATAATTTTATTTAGACAAATTAACAATTGTCTCTGTTTTTAAAATTCTGTTAAAATATTTTAGAGGTTTCCAGTATGGCATGTACTTGTTTTTATTTTTTTTTGTTTGTTTGTTCAGAAGTGGAAGTGCTAAGAGTAGGCATTTTTCCTAAACTTTCCAAATGTGCAATTCTCATCCAGAGCGCTATTTTTACAGATTCAGGAAGTAGGGGAGTTGACAAAATGTATATGGAAATTGAATTTCCAGGTTTCCACTTAATCGATACTTATCATGTTATCTCTGTTGAAGTACTGAAGCTGTGAAATCTATATTGCTGATAGGGTGGAGTTAAATAAATAAAAAAATAAATTAAAAAGCTCCAAGAATTTTAATTATGAGGAGGAAGAGAGAGGCATCCAACAAAATGGGGTTTTTGTGTTTTTTCTTTCTGTTTTGGTTTATTTTAAACTTATTCACTTTATTTTTTTGGAACATTCTTTTCCAATAACAAACAAAATTCCTAGCTCAGGCTTTTATGTTGGAACTTTATTGCCAGATGATGTAAAACAAATGTAACTTATCTACCAAATGAATTGGAAATGTCAACTTGTCCTACCATCGCTTTCTAAATGCAACCATGTATTTTCATGCCTGAAAATATGCAGAAATATAGAGGAAACATTTTGCTATAAAGCCAACTAGCAGTTACTGAACTATTTCTTTTCTTCCTTTGGAAAAAAAAAAGACACTTTTATTTGGAAAATGCAGGTTGTCTTGCTTATTTCCTTTAAATATGTGAATCAGCCAGGTTTTCTGGTACGGAAAGCAGAGTAGGTTATAGTAGTAATATAGAAGTCTTCACCTGTTTGGTATGGATGTCTTACTGTCTGCATCTCGACCATGAGAACCTCACCCTGAAATGTTACAGTAATTCTTGGAAACTGTGTTGTGTGTTCAGCTGTTCTACATATTATTCAAACTGTTCTGTTATGAAATTGTGTTTAACCATATACCTTTGACTTTTTTAAAGCAACAAGGAAAACTGGAAAATTCAAGACAGGTCATGATAAGTCTTTATTTTTAAGTGCACCTAACTTGTTCTCATAAGAATTTATTTTAAGTACATGAAACATTGTAGACTGCAATTGTGCACGTGAATACCCATCTTCATCTCTCGTTTCTTTATGCAACATTGGCATTGTCAAGGTTGTAAGGCCAAAAATCTGACTTATATTATGCAAACAGTTCACTATTCAAAAAACTTTGGGGTTTTTTTTTTTTGGGTGAAGTTTGTGTTTTGTTTGGGTTTGGTTTTGTTTGCTTGTTTTGGGGTTGATTGTTTTTTGGTGGTGTGCACTGGTTATTTTAAACCATGCTCATGGGTATGTGCCTATGTACAATTACGCTTTTCTGTCTTCAACTTCTTGGGTCAGTCCCTGTCTGCAGGTGGGAAAAAGAAGTTGTCAAAGTTCTGCTTTTTGGAAAAGGAAAAATGGGAGAAGTGTTAATTGAGAATTTCCCTGATCACAGCTGCAATTTTAAGCCATGACAGTTAGTTCAATTGTTTGGTTTGCCAACCTTGACAGTATCATTTCTATCTTTATGAAAATATTAAGATGTTCTAAAGCTGATGAAGTCTTACTCAACGGGGGAGATGTATTTAGACATTGGTTGAGTGAGTTTGATCAGTTTTCCTTCAAAAACAAATGAAAAAGCACTTGAAACTAATCTGCAGAAGGCCAGAATTTGTGGTCTGGGAAGGGAGAACTACAAGCAGTTCTTGGGATCTAAGCCATAGTTACAAATTAATTTTCCTCAACTTGAAATAACTATAATAATTCAGTATTCAGTATCGGCAATAGCCGATTTATCTTAGGTGTTTTGAAATTGTCCTCTGAAAGTTTTGAAAACAAAAACTAACTCCCAAAATAATTGCTTCTGAAGAACAAAGCTTCAAACAAAAAAGCAAAAATCAAATAGCCGGTAGTGTCCGAGTTTCCCCAAGTCGGTGCAATGCAGATGTAGGTTTTGCTAAGCATTTCCGTGGTGACGCTGCGAGGAGGTTGTCCATGTGTGAGGAGGGGGCGGGAGGGGAATGTGGCACATCTCAGCTAAGATACTGATGAACTTTTTGTAATGGGTGACATCTGTAATATGTAATGTATATTATAAGCAGGGCCTTTCTGAAGCTTTCTTAAGAGTAAGTTAGCTTCCCAAAGATTTGTTAATTGCATATGTGTAACTAGGTTTGCCTTTTATTTTCCCTGAGTGCTCAGAAGAGCTCTAAGTGAGGGTGACTTGCATTGCCGGTGGTTGGAAGAGTAGCCTGAAAAGCAGTGGCAGATGAAGTGCTGCAAAGGATGCTAAACTGATTGTTTCTGTCCCAGTATTTGAACCGCTCTGCTTGCTAGCGCTGCTCACAAATACATGCTGCCCAAGCATTGCCATTCTCTTTGGTTAGGTTGAGCATAGGCATGAATCTAAGACTGCTTGTAGCTGCTTGAAGAGGTGTGGTCACCAGGCCAGCCCACAGCCTGGTCACGTTACTGTTTTTAACAGATTTTGGTAAACTTTGGATTCACGTGAATGCCTTCTTCCAGAATCAGGATTTTAGATGAGTTTGTATTCAAGTAAACTCCTTCATAAGACATGCTTTCATTAAAGTATAATGTGTACATCTTCTCTGAAGATGACTTACTCTCTATTGCTGATACAGTGTGTATTAAATTTTTAATGTAATGGTTGATAGTTTTTTTTTTTTTCCACAAGGTGATTTCTGGAGCATCTTCAAAGTATTCAGTAAGTGCCATTCACAGTACTGTTTTTCCACGTTTTTCAGATATATTGGGAAGTCGGATTCAATAACAATCAGTGTGTGGAATCACAAGAAAATTCATAAAAAGCAGGGAGCTGGTTTTCTGGGTTGTGTGAGACTTCTTTCAAACGCAATCAACCGCCTTAAAGACACTGGTTGTAAGTAAGCTAAAGACTAGAGTGTTTTTCTCTTTCAGACCAAACTTTCACGGACAGACTTTTGAAGAGTGACAGTTAATTGGGTTTTTGTTGGTTTTTATAAAGCTTTTATATTCCAATTGGTTTGGTAGTTTGTAACGGTGTTTTGTGGCTGAGGATAGCACGAGTAGGTTAGATAATGTGACTTACCTTTTGGTTCTTCAACTCCTTTGCCCTGTTACCATAGACAGTGGTAGCTTCAGTGCTGCAGTCTGGTTGTGGATTGTTAAGACGGAACTTACTGTGTTGGAATTCCAAAGGAAGACAGATTCTAATTACCTTCAGATTATCTATTATTATCTAATATCAAATATATTATCTATTACCTTCAAAAATGCAAGTCTTAAGGGGTAAACAAAAGAGTAAATCTACCTTGAAGCCAAATTTGTAGTTTAAAAATTAATGGGCCTTCAGAACTAATTAGTAAATTTTGTCACAAGATATTAAGTGCTTTTGAGCACTTTGTATTTACTTTTTCCAAAAGTTAATATATAAGATGCTGTTTTCCCATTATCCTAATGGGTGCCATTTACTTCTGAACAAAATTTGGCACACTGTGATGGAAAAGTAGTGCTTGGCTGTACAAATAATTTAAAAAAAAAAAAAAGTGACATGCTGGCAGAGAAGCATTGTGATTTTTACCTTCAGTAACAGGTTCCTTGGTGATAAAGGCATAAGTTCTCATTTTTGAACTACTGTTGTAGTGACAAATATTTAGTGCATTGTGCTTTGCTCAATTTTATGAAGTTCTGCCTATTTAGTACAGAACACGTGGATTGATGCTGCAGTTTAGCTCTGTGCTGTACAAATGTGAGTGTTGAACTGGAAGTGCATTATGACAATGGCTGGTCTTCACAAGGGAAGAGAGTTCAAAATACTTCTTACAATCACTTTAGACATCCAGTCTAGGGTAATGTCATTTCCTATTCATCAAAAGAGCTTTGTGAAGTAGGAAAAATGTTAAAGCAAAAGTACTGTAGTCTTGTTTTCTGATTTAAAATTATGAAAAATGAAGTCTTGGCTGAAATTCTTTAGTTTTGCTTCTCTTCCCCTTAACTACCTTACACTGGGATGAATTTTGTTCTGATGGAACTTCAGTGTGCCTTTCAAAGGCAGCAAAATATTGTATGACTTATGCTTTGTGTGCTTGTGTCGTAGATCAGAGACTGGATCTGTGCAAGCTTGGGCCAAATGACAATGATACTGTTAGAGGACAGATAGTAGGTAAGTAAGGGTTTTTTTTCTTTAGTTCTCCTGTAGCTTAATAGTAGCTATAGAAATACCCTTCCTAGATGTCAGTTTTCTGCATTGAATTTTTTTTTTCCAAATTCAGTGTCTAGTACCAGAGCCATTTGGACCTCAAGCTAGACATGTGTATGTAGAGAATTAACAAAAAAAACCCCAAACAACAAAACAAAACACCCAAACCACCTCTCAAAAAAAAAAAAAAAAAAACCAAAACAACCACCCCCAAATATTATTATAACTGTTGGGACAGATAAGACCATAGAAAATACAAAATTTATTTAGAAAGTTTTTAATTTCACTGTAGAGAATGGTGACAGTTTGAGCCTGAACCCCCTGTGAAAAACTGATTACAAACTTCTTGGCCATTGAGAGTTCCAGCAAAGCTGTGCTTCCTGTAGGTTTTATAAAAGGGTAAAACGTCTTGCTGCAACAGGAGTGAGTTGCTGTCTGGGATGACTTGGTCAATTCTTTTGTGTTTTCACGGGTTATTAACAAGCCTGTCACCAATCTTTGTGCTTTGTCATTCTGCTAACTCATAAATCTTAAGTAACTTAGGAATTAAAAAGAAGCTGGCAAATTGAAAAACAAGTATCCACAAACAGCTTCATAAACACTCTTTTTGGTGCATTGTAAGTTGTTTCAGAAGGAAGCGTTTCTAGTAGGTCACTTAAGTCAAAAAAAAGTTCGTCAGGATAAGGAGGTTTGGTTTTTGTTTTTGGTTTTTTTTTTTTTTTTTTTTTTTTTGCAAGATGTTAATAAAAAAATTTGGACATGGGGGAAGGAAAAGTGAATTTGTGTGCTCAGTTTTACATTCAGTTCCTAGTTCAAATAATAACCAAGCAGCATTCTTGTTTGGTCAACAAGGGAAACCTATTTAAATATCAGGCAACAAGTAAGGCCTTCGGTGCATTTGTTTGCTATCCTCAGAGTGCTCTGTTGAATAATACCTATGACTTTACCTCTTCATGTTGCTTTAACCATCTGTCTAGCATCTCATCTGCAAGTGTTTGCACAGTATTGAGATAACAGTGAGGTGGCACAGGACAGTCAAACGATGGTAGAAATGTGGAGTTGTAAGTGCATTGCCAATGCTTCAGACCATTCTTGAATATTACGTTTTTCCATGTGAGCTTGCACAGAAGAGTAAAGGATAAACCGGTCATTTTTCTAGGGTATGTTATGTTGTCAGTCTGGTTTGCCTTTTGGTTTTGCTCGAGTATACTGGTCCCCTGATCATCCATGCTGTATGCATGCGAGTGAGTTTGTGGGGTTCCTTTTAAGACGAAGCTGAGCTCAGCTGATGCGAGAGCTTGTTCAGGGTCTGCTCCAGGCTGCAGAGATCCACTCTGCCCACAGCAGTCCTTCAGACGTGACACTAGCAGGGACTGTACCCTCACACTGTGACGTGCTCTCATGCTGCCCTCCAGAGTATGCTCCTTGTCATCATGACTTGAGAATACTAGCATAAATTAAACAAAAAACAAAAAACCCACCCCAAAGCAGAAAGGTCTCAAGGCCGTTGGGATGCCAGACGGGGGAAATACCGTGCAGTGTGGGCATGGCAAATACACTTCAGAGGGTAATAGTCAGCAGCGTGGGCATAAACTAGGCTGACCAGTTGGCTTAACCTGATAGGATCATGAAAAGTGGTGTAGCCAAAGCAGCATTAACTCTTTTGGCATGCTGCTGGGGCTGTCCCTAATTAGCAGGAGCTGCTGGATCGCGCACTGAACCTAGAAAAAAAACCCAGCTTGTCATGTTGCAGCAGAGACTGAGAACAAATCTGTATGTTCTGCTTTGCACGGTTGTCATCAGAAAGGTCAGGTTTCCTCAGTCATGGCTGTGTTTTAATTTAATGCGTCCTTCGTAAGATTCCAGAGACTCCCGTCTCTTTTTTTTTAATTTAAATTGTTGTTATTTATCTCCTGATATTTTAATCTTTCTTCACTAATACAATTTTGTTGAATGGGTGAATGAGCCTGAGTACAACTACATAATTCTGCAGTAGTTACATGGTGCAGAAATCTTGATTAAAAATAAGTAAGTAGCTCGAATAAGTTATACGTATACTCTGAGCCCTTCTAATGATAAACTGGCTTAAATTAAGAGGCTATGCAAGACTGGAAAACAATATTAAAATGTAATTGATACCTTCAGCAGATGATAACCGTACAAATCAAGTGCACGCGGGTATGCCTTTATAATTTGGGACAGGGAGCAAGGGGATCTTTATCTTAAATACCTGGGGTTATCTTCAAAGGGGGGAAGAAAAGGGGCGCTTGTGAGTAGTGGATGCAAAGGGCACCTGAACTGTGTCTTAATCTTGCAGCTCTCTTCTGTGCCACCATTTTATTTCTGATGTGGCGGTGCAGAAAAAATGAGTCCTTACTCATTACAAAATGAAGCCGTGCACAAATTTTGGTCCTCACATAGGCAAAGAGGAGGTAATTGCCTTTGTTTAGTTTCATTTTTGTCTGTGTGTATTGCTTGCCAAACCTTGCCTACATGCAACAATGTAAACTTGTAATGTGTGGGTTTGTTGCAGAATAAATAGATCATCTATGATTTTGTTTTGGTTGAAATTAAATTTAAGGTGTCTTTCGCTGTAAGAAGTTGCTTTGTAACGTTAGTGTTTGTGGAAGACTAGGAGCTAATATTGATTAGGAATGAAGCAAGCAAGTACTTACTTGCAGGATTCCCTAGGTTGGTCTGTTGAAGGCCCAAAATCCTAAGCTTCAAAATATGTTGTTGTTGAAAACTTAGTCTCTCTGGCAAAAATTGCCAGTACTACTACATCTTTTTGTAACTTTGTGATGTTGACAAAAGTTTGGTTGTGTCTAGATTAAGGTCTGTAAGACTGTTACACTTCATCGCACTTGAAGACAATTGCCCAGAGGTGCAGTAGTGCCACCTCAAGAAATGTGTGCCACAGCATGCATCTAGCTTTTTAAGTAATCGTTTTATTGTTAAAGGCAAAACAAAACATCAAAAAAACCCTCCAACCCCACAGGAACACAAGTGTCATAAATTATCATACGGGACACTTGCAAATTATGATACTGGGAACAAAAGCTGCCCAAAAAATCTTTGTTTTCATAATTGTAGTACAAAAGCTTCAGGCATAAATACCCATTACAATGAAACATGTAAAAAAAAAAAAAAAATTAAATTTAAAAAAACAAAAACAAACAAAAAACCCAGTAATACAGTTTTGCTGAAGGCTGTAGGGGCTTTTCAGGGTGCTGAGTGCGCTGCTTTGTGCGAGAGTTGCATTTAACTTCTTGCCACTGGTGTTTGAAAGCAGCCAATAAACCAAACATGTAGTGCTTCTAGCAGTTAAGTTTTGCCTGGTTTTGTGTGTGTGTGTTGAATCCCACGTGTGCACAAAATACATAAGGAGTCAAAAACATACAGGGATTTTTTTATTTTAGGTCTTTCTCCTGTAGTTCTCCTGTAAGCAGTGCAAGCGTGGCGCTAGCACTGTCTGCTTGCTCTCCCAGCTGTGTGTGAGGTTGGCCACCCTGCTGCTGCCAGATGAGCCACGCAGCTCCGCTGTGTCACAGTCTGTCTCAAACAGAGAAAAGTTAATGACAGCTTCAGAGTTAACTTCTTTTTCTGTCTTAACTTTCTTTTTCTGCCTTAACTTGCATTCATATTCTTCAAGCTAGCTTTCTTTTGAAGTAGTACGTAGAGAATTATATGTATGAAAACATACGCTGTTTCTGTATAACTTTGTTTGATTTGTGGGAAGGGAAAAAATATCCAGAACATGCAGCTTAGTCCTCCAAGTTGTACCATTTCTCTTTCAAATATAACTGTAATTTGCATTCAGATGTCATATCTTTAATAATTCTTTTATTATCTTAATAGTAAGTCTCCAGTCCAGAGACCGAATAGGCACAGGAGGACAAGTTGTGGATTGCAGTCGGTTATTCGATAATGATTTACCAGATGGGTAAGCTGACATCACTGTGGTGTAAATACAAATACAGCTCATGCAACAGACTTTTGCAGTAATGAGAAGTCCGTGTAGAAATAGGTTAACTTATTTTTATTCTCGCCCTCAGAGAGTTCTACAGTTTTGAATTTAGGAGCAGGAGATAAGCCAGACAGGCTACACAGAAGAGTTAGTTAATAGTTTGACCCTTGCCTTGTCTCTTCTTGGAAAATGGGAGGTGGCATATATGAGTGAATGCATGAAAAAAAAAAACATGTCTAAGAAAATATGTCTTTCAAATTACAGAACTGATAAACTAATATAACGTTAAATCACAGCCAGCAAACTGGCTTCATCCGTACAGTAGTTTTGTAGCAAGGCGGTGAACACACAGGCCTGGCTATCTTCTGCAGCGCTGTGAAGAGGTATACGCTGTTGTAAAAATGGATTGCTTTTTCTTCCACGTAAATCATAGTGAAGAAAATGTGATTGGAAAAGGTAATGGGGCCTGAGTTCTTGCTGTATTTACCTGCCAAAGGCTGGGTTTAGGATTTTGGTTTGTCCCTGTGAGAGTTAATGACATCATTAACACCTAGAACAGTTTTGCGAATACAGAAAAATGCTCTATCTTAGGTTCTGGTGCTGTCATCAGCTTTTTCAGAGCAAACACAGGCTTTCTGAATGTGATTCTTGGCAGGTAAAGACAGGAGAAACTGATTTTTTAGATGGTTAATTTTAAAACATAAATTATCATCTAAGTCCTAAACAGCATTCTTTTGTTAGTTTGGAGTCTGGAGAAGTCAAAAACGTTTTGGAAAAGGTTTTTAAATTTTCACTTCAGAATGTTCCTTGTATAAATATTGCTTACTTAATTGTGTAACTGCAAAACTATCTGTATAGCCTCATGCATTTTGGAGTGCAAAAGTAATATTAATTAAAAAGTCATGTTATTTGAAGGTGACTTCTTAACGAAAGCAAGTAGTGCATGAAGATAACATGAAAGCACTTACTAGGATCAGTGGTGAAAAAAAATTAAATGCATTATTAAACATGATGTTTTCAAGAAGTTTCTTTATATGGCTATTTGGATTTAAATAGAATTCAAGTAGTTATTGAACATGAAGGTGTGATATTGTTAATGATATGCCTGGTTCCAAAGGAAGAATATGTAAAATCAGTTTTGAGTTGAACTTTGAGTTGTTTCCTGTTACCTTGTTTAGCTAACATGATTCATAATAGTGTAAGTCTTCCTGAGTTGGCATTTGTGTTGGAAATATTTTGTGCCCTGGTTTCCTGGAAATGCCACTCATTGCCTTATCTCCCAATGTCTGGATTCTAGGTGGGAGGAGCGGAGGACTGCTTCTGGAAGGATCCAGTATTTAAATCATATTACACGAACAACTCAGTGGGAGCGACCTACACGGTAAGAAATTATTGGAGACTGCATATGATGAAGTTTGCTTGCTGATGAGGGATGCTGAGCATAAGTGGTTGTAACACTACAGGGCATATTCAGCGCTCCTCTGAGTCACTCTGCAAATGCTGTATGCTTTCCTTCTCTAACATCCTACTCTTTCAGTCTGCCTAATATTTAACTCAGAATAATCATTCTGACTAGATTTTTTTTCCTCCCCTAATATTAGCATCTTTGTTTTCTTTTAGAGCTGCTGTGGTAGAACTCTATAAATACAGACATTATAATGTGCAGGCATCTTAAGGGATGAAGAAAAGACATCATGAATAGCTGTCAGACATTATCTATGTACATGCTATGACTGTGTAATCCAGACCTTTTAAACCTGATTGTTACAGAGCATGTTTCGAAATCATTACGATCACCTTTTCTAATAACTGTAGATGTGTGTTGCGAAGCTGTGCCTCAAACCAGTTTTGCTGTTACCTGAATTGTAGACAGTGTTGGTGCATATTTTTCAGACATTTCTGCAGACTGTCTGTGCCTGCAGACTTTCTTCCATCCTCAACAAATATTATTCCAGTCTCTGTATGAATATATTTGACTTAAAATAATCTGTACTCTTGATGCTGCCAGCTCTGATAGATCTTTGCGGTTTTCAAGTGAGTGAAGGTACCAAACAGCTTTTTAATTTATCCATCTGTATTTTTCCTGGTGTGTTAAAATACCTATTCTAAGCTCTATTCACATTTACAGTAAAAAAACAAGTGCAAAATATATAATTTGTTTCAGGAATTTCCTGCATCCTTACCAATCTCCCTTTAACCCATTTTAAATCCTTTTGAAAGCAACACTGAAGTACAAAAATCACATAATTCAATGTTTCCTCTTGCAATCAAGCTGTCAAGAGCAACTGTTTATCTTACCTTTTCTCACCATTCTCACCTAATAATCTTCCTTAAAAATTAAAAGGAATAACAAGGCCTGATCACTTCCTTAGCTGTATGAAGATAAGGTGAGAAAGTTGGGGCTGTATGCTGCTCATTCAAAAAAAAAAAAAAATTGTTCTCTGCACTCTTTAAGGTGGGAACTGCTCATGTGAGCATTTGATATGATCTTGATCCTGCAACATCATATACTAAGTGTCAGGTCAGACTCTAAGGTAGGTGAGCGGGTTTACTAATTACTCTGGGATGAACTCAGCGCAGAACAGAAGCTTTCTGCCCATCGTCGAGGTATCCTGCTCTACAGGTCAACTGCTCAGTTCTGCCATCCACAAAGGTTTCCCGAGAGCCCCTAGAAGGTTCCATAAAGCACGTTGTGTAGCCCCTGTGTCCAGTCAGCAATGCAATTTCATGCTTTTCTCCCCCCAGACCAGCATCTGAATACTCCAGTCCAGGCAGACCGCTGAGCTGTTTTGTGGACGAGAACACTCCAATTACAGGAACGAACGGTGCGACCTGCGGGCAGTCGTCAGATCCCCGGCTGGCAGAGAGGAGAGTCAGGTCACAGAGGCATAGAAATTACATGAGCAGGACACACTTGCACACTCCTCCTGATTTACCTGAAGGATATGGTATGCAAATTAAAATTTTTTTTAATTGTCTTCCAAGAAACTGGGAAAATGGGTTGTGTCTTCTCGTATGTAAGATCCTTTTGATTCCTTAGTTTGGGGAAGTCAGTCTTTGAGGGGTTTTTTTATTGCATTTTTTATTCTTATTAATTAATCTTGATTTCACAGAGCAAAGGACGACTCAGCAAGGTCAGGTCTATTTTCTGCATACTCAGACTGGTGTTAGCACGTGGCACGATCCAAGAGTACCTAGGTAAGAACATGATGAAAGTATCCTTAAGGTGTCAAATCAAAATAGTGTAACTAGCACCGTCCTCAGAGTTCTCTGTCTGGGATTGTATTTCTGACTCTTGGTCCCTAATATACCATTTTAACAAGTCATTTGTCAAAATAAATTAGTCTCTCTTCCTCAGTTCTTCAAATTGTTATTCTAATGCAAAGATGGAGAATCAAGAAATAAATTACAATGGTGTTTTACAAAACAGGTATAGGTAACTGATTCTAGCTCAAATTATAGCCAAGTCCAGGTTTTAATATCCTGCAAAATAGTGCAGCAAAAAGAGGGTTCTGAGCACTTCCAAAATCTAGTTTTATCAAGATACTTCAATGAAAACTGGGTGGGTTTTGTTTTTTAACTGAGTCTCTGGAAGTTAACAAGACTTGAGAAACTGGCAGCATACATTTATGAAGAACCAACTTTGTGACAAAGAGGCAACATCGTTTTTGATGGAGGAGCAGACGGAGGGGAGAATCTGGAAAATCTAGTGGATGCCCCTTGTATGTTTGGACACACTATTTGTAGTGAACTAGAGTTTCATGATTGAATTAGCTTATATTTACTTGTCTGTGAGAATTATTGTCCCATGTTCAGACTACCAAACGTAATTTACTCAAGGAATGGGAAACTTGGTACATTTTGAAGACACTTGGCCATAAAAAGCCTGGAAGCTGAAAGGGTGAGCTGTGTTTGAAGTGCCAGGCTGTTGGGCTTTTTTAAAAAAAAAAAAAAAAAAAAAAAAAAAAAAAATTCCTTTTTTTTTTTTATTATAGTAGCAAACACCTAAAATTGCACAGCTTTTTTACAGCAGGTTTCGTGTTATGGAGCAGAAGTTAGATATTTATTTTCTTTATAATGGTCTAACAGGGGTATTCCTAGAGCAATCCTATGTGCTTTCAAGTATCTCACTAGCAGCATATAAATGGGAAAGAATTTGGGGGAGAGGGGCAAACAGGTAGAGAAGCTGAGAGAGACTGATCTGTGATGCAAATACTCAAACTGCTATTTCTGTTGCGGCTGTCTCAACACTTAGGAGATAAATCTGAAATGTCCTTTTAAGTTTAGTGTCTGTCTTCACACAGTAGAAGTGTGTACCTATTGTACATGACCGTACATTATTTCTGATGTGTTTGAAAGGAAAGAAGGATAACAATGAAATAATTGTTAGCTTCTGATTGTTCTTTAAAAACCAAGAGATCCTGTTGAAAATGATTGCCTCCTAGAGTCTGTGGATGGTGTTGTAAAATAGCGTGTGTAGTTTGCAATTGGCAGCCACTATTGGCATTTATGAGAATTGTAGGAACTTTGTCAGTTGCTGCTGGTGCTTATTCCCATGGAAATAGATTTTGGATATCCCGGGAAGGATGAAGTGCCTCATGGCCATAAGTTCACTGCATTTTTGAATGATTCTTTTATTTTTATTACTACTCTTGTGTTACAAGAATATACTTTGCTTTGATGCATTATCTGTATACTCGAGAGCGGGATGCCTCTGGCAGTTGTGCATTAGGAAGTCTTTGCTCCCTTGACTTGTGTATTATACAAAACTAGAAACTACTCTAAGAAAAACTATGTTAAGACCTAATCCTTAAGTTTGCAGCGTAATAGTTTTGTACAAAATCTAAGTTAGCAGTGCTCTTAAGTGTGGCAACAGAAACTGCACGAGTTTCTAAGAACAAAATTTGGCTGTTTGCATGAGGATAGTTTATGCCATTTCTAAGGAATATTGTTATCTTATGTGAATGTGCCACAGTCATTTAGTTAATAAAAATAAGCCATGCAGTTGAGCATCAGTTTGTATATGGCTAATATCAGCAGAAGTTCAATCCCAGAGCCTTGTTATTTCCATTAGTGGCTTCTCCAGCCTTTTGGGTCCCTGCAGACGGCATCTTTTTAGCTATTCTGCCCCCCTCGGCTCTTTCCTCCCCTCAACTCACATCACATTGGGAGATCTGAAGACTTACCTCACACTGTCAAGTGCAGCTCTTTTAAAAGGTGTATCTGAGGTATGAATTATATACATGAAAAAATGAGTAAGTACATTTTTGAAGACTAGTATTTGTCTTCAGTGAACCTCTGGAATGAATCTACATCTTCCTAATTTCAGAAGAATTTTCTTGAGACCCATTAAGTTATCTCTGCATTGCTCAGTGCAGAGTGGAATCATTGCTCATGTAATATTTTATTTGAAGTATTTTGTTAGAGAGCTGTTTGCTTCCCACTAGCACTTGGGGTTTGGGGGCAAAACTGCCTGTGGCACACTCACACATATCCCATGTGTAATTCTTCATGGAAAGTATAACTCTTCAGAAATATAGTTTTGTTTTGTAGGAGTTTTTAAAGTGTGATTCAGAGTTCCTTACATGACTAATGTTTTAAAAATGTTTTCTGTCAGAACTGGTGTAGAACTGCAATTCCATTTTGGCAAATATGGCAATGGTCTTTATTTTTGTTTTAAGCCTGTATTAATTTAACATCTGAAGTTAGTTTGTAAAAATGAAGGTTATTTGATAAGGATTTTTTTCCCCACGGCATGTTTTCAGGGGTGTGTGTTTTTTTCTTTGGTGGGCTTGCACCTTGGGAGTAGAGATTCCAGCTGAACAGATCAAGTTTCTGAAACAATACATTTTCTCAGACTTCATGGAATTGTTCTGTTACATTTATGCTTGTTTGACTCGGAGGCCAAATGCTGAGGTATTTTTCATTTTATATTTGTTTTCACAGGGATCTTAGCAACATCAATTGTGAAGAGCTTGGTCCACTGCCTCCTGGATGGGAGATCCGAAATACAGCAACAGGCAGAGTTTATTTTGTTGACCATAACAACAGGACAACTCAGTTTACAGATCCACGGCTATCTGCTAACTTGCATTTAGTTTTAAAGTAAGTCTAAAGGCACATGTTGAGTGTTACAGAGGAAAGAAAGTGACTCTTGAGGGGGTGCTAGATTTTATATCAAGATGTATTCTGACATTCAGTACTATTTAAAGTTTAGTAGCGGTGGTGTTTAACACACTGCCAACTTTGTTACACAGCAAAGACGACAGGTTTGATCGTTCTTGACCAAAAAAAAAAAATCTCTAGCAGCATTTAGGCAGGAATGTGGCTGTTGTGATGCTGGGAGTTGGGGGCAGCAGTGGGGGAAGTAAGTGCTGTCCGGTGGAAGAGATTGGCCCATAAAATTTTTTCTAACAGCAAGAGAGACACTTTCTTTCCTTTTCTTCGAACATCATACTGCTTTCAGTTGTGGACTACTTGTTTTAAAATACGAGGTTGCATTCAATAGTCAGTGGTATGAAATACTGATGAGTTAAGCAAGGGTACACAAATGCCCTGCTGTTCTCCTGGAATAAAGGAGAAATAATTGAGCTCCTGTCTTCAGTTTTAGAGTAAGACTAGTTGAGACGTTCTCAAAATAAGACCCAAATATTTTAACTCAGATTTTTTACCAAAATAAAGTATTTTTTTTTCTGCCTTATTGTTCTGACATCTCATTTTCAAATTGCACTTTTAAAAAGAGAAGGGGAAATTCAAAAGGATTCTGGCTCTTGTTTTTATTCCCTAAGCACTTATTTCACACTGGGGGATTTTCTTCTAAAAATGGAAACCAAAAAGCAAACAAATGCTTCTTTTTTTGCATAGACGTGGCTATCAGTTTGTCCAAGCTATTTGGGAGTTGGAGTCTATTGTTTCTCCTACTAGCACCTTTTAATACTCTTGGGAAACACCTGTAAAGTGTTCAGTAGGTGTTAAGTGGAAGAAACAATGACGAGTTGGTTAGATAGAAAGCCATGCAGCCCTGGGCGAGGAGTAAGTAGGAGGGATAGTCCTTTTGAGGAAGTGAATCATTGGGAAGAAAAGCTGAAGGAAAGAATAATGGGAACAAGCACTGAAAAGACAAAACCAAGGAATGGAAAGTAATATCCAGGAGGTCAACATATCTTTTGTGTAATACATAAGAGCTGGCTAGCCTTTGTCTGCCCGATGTACATTTGAACTTAACACCCCAAGAGGGAGAAGAGTCAGAATATTGACAGATACATATTTTGTTCAGAGAAATCATTGGTTATATATGTATGTATTACAGAACTTTAGTAAGCTCTCATCATCCAGACATTTCTGGTTCTTTTTTAATATAAAACAAATCACTACCAATTTTAGCTGAATTTAGATTGGTGCTTTCAAATGAACATGATCTTGAAAAACATACTAGTGGAGGAGCATGTTTGTGTTTGGTACACAGAAAGGTTCATTAAATTAATTCAGATTTAGATATTTTACCTGAAGAAAAACTTCAGACCCTCTTAGCTACAACAGTGCAATTCTTAAACTGTAGAAAGTTTAGTTAACTGGGCTATATTTGAAAAACTGTCCTTCACAGGTAGGCTTATTTTTAAATGGAAGTAGAGTCATAGTGGCTAGTTCTAAATGTATTGTGGAGGGCAGATACATAGCTAGCTTTTCATCTGGAAAATCCAGTTTGACTTTCAAGTTCCAGAATCACAGAACCATTTTGCATTTCTTTAAACTTAAGTACTACTACAATGTGCTTAAGTTTTTCATTTGTACATCTGTCTTTCATTAGGGAAGGATTTCAGAAATTCAAACCAACAGTGTCATCAGCAAAGTCTGCTGCCTGATAAATCTTTTCTGGTGTTTATTCTTTTATTGCACCAAACAGGATATGTGAAAGCTTCCCCCGCCCCACCAAACCCACCTCCTTATTTATTCTTATTAAAAAAAAAAAAAAGTAGTTTGCCTTAGGCCTGTCATTTTGTAAATTATCTGAGAAATAAGTTTAGTATTTGGGTGGGATGGGTGTGATAGTGTTTTAGGTTCAAAGACATAAGTTTACTCTCAATGACACTGACTTTTCTATTGAGCTGAGTAAAGCAGTTTGTTCTTCTAGTGATGACATAAGTTATGAAAATAAACAAACTTGTTACCCAGTTCTGTTTTAAAATATTGACCAAGAGTTCGTGATAGGTTTTGATAGTTATGGCACCTGAAAAGTACTTAGCTATATCCTTAAAGCAAAGCACTGTACAGAATCGAGCATAGTCATTCAGCTGTGAAAACAAACTAAGAAATTAGATTTAATTACTTTAAGCACTGCAGACTTTTTAGCTAATATTGCACTGATTTAGTCTAATGTGGAGGATGGCATTTTATTTTTCTCCTAGTACTGCCCTATTTTAGATTGGTTTAATTAGATGTATACATCTTAAGTTGATGCTCATTTCAGAGATAATATTTTCTCTGAGATTGACATTGACAAGCTTTGAGTTTAGGGGACTGTTGTCTTTTTTACTCTTAAAGGTAGTATGAACATATGCTGACTTTAATATATAATTGTGACCTTCTCTGGTAGGCATATAGAAGGAGTATTTTCACATGCTTGTCCTTATGGAATTAGAAAGTTCAGAAAATAGAACAATGATTTTGCTTTAATTTGTATGTCAAGTAAATACAGTTTAAGCGAGATTCATATTTAAAACTAATCACAAGTGAAAAGAAAGTACCATGCATGTATGTCTATGCATATGACATAGAGCCATATTCTGGAACCACACTGAGTGTGTATCAAAATCATTGTAATGACTTGGTTTCTCAGGAATGACTTAAAGTAACTGTAGTTTATTGTAAGACCGATGTGNAAGACGCAAACAACAAAACACTGTGAAACTAACAAAATCGGTTAAGCTATCTCTGAAGTTCTGCATCCTGGGGCATAGTAACAAAGTAGGGCTTCTGTGCACTATTCCCTCCATAGAGCCTAGGAGTAGAGAGGTATTATTGTTAACATTAAACTTCGAGTTATTGCTTAAGTGATCTACAATGTGTGCCATTGCAGGGGTTTCTAAACTTTAGGCTTGTAAGAGTACTGATAAAGATTTCCTGGTCACCTGGTGTTAGTTTCCCTTGAGGGTGGTTTGTGAAAAATTGCTTTAAATAGAAGGTTTGCAAATAACAGAATAGCTCTCAGAACCACAAGGCAAACTGGGAACACCCCCACCCCTTTTTTAATTGCCAATTCTGAATGTTGCTGTGGTAAAAGTCTGCTGGAGGTGATTTTTGGTTGGCCAGGACAGCCTTCTAGTAGACCTTGTTTCAAAACAGACAACAGGCTGAACTTGTAAAATATGTTAAAACTGTGTTTGGTTCCATCTGATATTTTTTGGTCTTTGATGCTGAAAAAACCCCAATTTATTAACATTCCACTGGAAAACATTCTGAATTGTAACCTTTCTTATTTATCCAGTAAATTTAGGGTGTTCTCATGCGTTCCAAACAGAGGTGGTATTCTCATGATTTAGGTAAAATATAATTTATTCTGTGTTGTTTGGAAATGCCATACTAAAAAGCTATAAAAATATCCACTTACTGCATACAAGAAACGACACAAGAGAGGACATCTCTGCAACACGATCAATTTAGTTTTCCTAGCAAGAAGTTAGATTTACAAAATCTCTTAGAATTGCTAGTAAAAATACTTGTTTATCTGTGCCAATTTGTTACATGTGAAGTCCCACATTCCTGTGGTCCAGACTAGGCCAGGTACAAGGGACAAGGTCCTTGCCAAGCTGCCAGTACAAACATCTTTTTGTAAGCTTACTCTTTTTCAGACAAGCCATTTAAAACAGACTATGGTATTGACTGTAGATTAGAGGCATAGTGTTTGGCAGATCCCTGAATTTTAAAATGGAGGAAGGCAAAACATGCAAAGGAAATATGGAAATGGTATCTGAGAAATTCAGTGTCAGCAGCTTAGTAGTAAAATTGTATGGATAACCCCTTATTATACAGCGCTATAACCTTTTACGTACTCTGCAGAGCAGTACTAATAGAAATAACAAACCCTAAAAACAACTGAGAGTTGCCAAGAAAGACAGAAGCATATGTCTTTAGTCAGGATAAAATCTCTCTGAATTTATTTTTTACTGGACCTGGACATTTTTAGTGTAATCACAGTAATAATCATAGTAAATTGAAAGTAGTTTAGTTACAAAGCCTTAATCTTTAAGAAACTTCTGAAGAAAATAGGGGACGTATGACTTGAACATCTGCAAACAGCTGTGTTTGTTTTTAGCCGCCAGAATCAACTTAAAGATCAGCAACACCAGCAGCAGCAGCAGGTAGTGTCCCTGTGTCAGCTTCCAGATGAGGCAGAGTGTCTGACTGTGCCAAGGTACAAGCGAGACCTAGTGCAGAAACTCAAGATCCTGAGGCAAGAGTTGTCACAGCAGCAACCTCAAGCTGGCCATTGTCGTATTGAGGTCTCCAGGGAAGAGATTTTTGAGGTAATTTGAGTATTTGACCCATTTATTAACATTAAGGGAAGGGGAGGAGGGTTGTTCATAACTGTCTAAAGAAGTCATTCAGTTTGATGAAATTTTGGAGTCTGGAGTTGAAGCTGGAATTCTATGGGTGGCAAATGGGAAGAGGAAGCATTTCAAGGGGATGTTAAGAACAGTTGTGTACTTGAAGTAGGTGTATTTACTCTGGAGAGAAGAAGAAAAACAAGGAAAGCTTTCCCTGTGGCTGGAGGTGTACAGACTGTGTCAGGGGCTGAGGGAGTCCAAGCACTTCATGTATTTGAAGATACTGTCTCATTTCTTCCTTGAGTATAAGAACGCTAATGTCTGCTACGGAGGGAATGTTATGAATTGAAAACCAAACAATTATTAGTCATCTATTGTAACTTAAGTAAAATTACTATTGAATAGCATTCATCTTTGGAGTTTGGATTACTTAGCATCTATCTCAATTCTGGTTGATTTCCTGTGCAGCCCCTACCCCCCCAACCCCCATCAGACCAATTTTATGAATTGTCTAAGCTTCTGAATGACCAGAGATGCCCACAGTGGGATACCTGCATTTTATTTTGTGACATTATTCAGCAGAATAATTCTGCTGAATTGATTAAACACAGATATAATTCATTGGTTTCTTCTGGAGAACAGTCTGTCATCTTAAGAACTTTATCACCCATCCCACCCATCCCTGTTGCATTTTTACCCCACCCATGAACTTGAGAGCCCTGCTGTGTTGTCACGGTTTTTTCAGCCAAGAAAGATTTGTGTTGGTCTTCCCTTGGGACACAGTCAAATCAGTTCATAATCAACTAAAAAAGAAAGGGAGGAAAGGCTGCTGTACAGCAGTGACAATTGTTATGTTCTTGTTTTGGAAGTTGAATATGTTGGGTCCCAGACACACCTACCTCTTCTCTTCTGCAAAGCCAAAGATTGGGGCACCCATACTGCACATCAATAAAAACTGGACTTTTGTGGTTTAATTCCTTTTTAGAAATTAGCATTTGTTTTGCCTCATTCAGCTTTCTTTTTTGCCTCATTCAGCTTTCTTTTTTGCCTCATTCAGCTTTCTTTTTTGCCTCATTCAGCTTTCTTTTTTGCCTCATTCAGCTTTCTTTTTGTGTCTTCTTGGTCAAGTCTTACTGATAGAAGAATAATTCTGTAGATTTATGGGGATGGCATTGATGCTTCTGTTCTTAAGATGCTTCTGGAACGTTTGCGTGTGTGTTAGACCCAGAGTAGAAGCTCCACTGTTGGCTTTTCAGACTGCAAAAATTGTGAGCCTTTATGCAAAATGAAAGGAGTTTAATGACACAGATTTTAGGTTTTTATAAGTTATGTGAGAATGAGAGAGACAACATTCTGATCACTGTACACCTCTGGAAATTTATTGGAAGGTTGTTCTTCTCATGTATCTGTGTTATTTGACAAGTGCCATCACATTTGTGGAAAACTGAGTAACAGTCTGTGACTTGAGAAACTGTGGTTAATATCTAGGAAAACAGTATCCCCTTTAACAGTATCCCCTTTGGACTTGGAGTCTGAGACTCCCTTCATTTCTAATAAACGGTAGTAGCTTCATGCCTATAAACAGCAGTTAATAAAAGAAGGTGTTATGTGTTCACAGGAATCCTACAGGCAAGTCATGAAGATGAGACCAAAAGACCTGTGGAAACGATTAATGATAAAATTTCGTGGGGAGGAAGGCCTTGATTATGGAGGTGTTGCCAGGTAAACGGTCCGTCCGCTGTCTCTTCCTCTGCACCCCAACCCCAGCAACTACACCTGTGCTTTGAATCCTACACCAGCCTTGTATCAGCTCTGTTTTGTTTTACATTATTCTTATTTATATTTATTTCTGTAACAGATTGTATGTCAGAAGAATATATACTTTCAGATAGTGTTTTAAAGGAAAAACTGCATCAAAAAAACTAATTTACCAGAAATACATCAAAATGCATGTTACAGATTGCATCAGACGTCTGTCATATATGTGAGACAGGCTTTTGGTGTCTGTTGAAACTACTGTATTTTACTTTGGTTAGTAAAGCTTGGGTACCTTGAGAATTTATTTCACTAAATACTCGGCTTTTTGGCAGAACTTTGATTAAAAAAATATGCTTTACTGCAAATTACCACTACTGTTTGAAACAATGGTAAAAACTAGCAGTTAGTAGGCAACTGAAGTCTGTCAGGAATCTGTAAGGTTATTTTTCACTTACAAGAAGTGACATTTACTGATCATATGAAGACATTCTTCACACATTAAAACAGTGTTAAGGATTGTATTGGCCAATTGCACAGATGCTGGTTTACTTCACTGAAAATATTCCCCACCTCTGGCATGTGGATCTGCTTTCTAAATGAGTGTTGACTCATCTCGGAGTATTCATTGTTTGCATTGCATTGCATTTTTTTACCATTAGTATTCATTGCAAAGTACAGATGAGGCTCCCAAACAGCCCATCT
The DNA here is from genome assembly GCA_013389905.1 of Sula dactylatra. Classification (NCBI taxonomy): domain Eukaryota; kingdom Metazoa; phylum Chordata; class Aves; order Suliformes; family Sulidae; genus Sula; species Sula dactylatra. The sequence goes on along the minus strand of WEKW01011882.1, from coordinate 13,075 downwards.
TCTGCATCTGTAGTTGGCATATGGCAAGTAACCCTGTGGGACCCAGGCTGTTACGCTGCGGGTGTCTTCAGGAGTTTGCAAATAGCCAACGGAGTTTTCACTTCATCCATTCCTAAATATGTTAACATGCTAATTAGCCATAACTAGTAAAACAGCTTTGTTGAATCAACCACTTCTAATTGTTTGATGATAATAAGTGTTTAAAATAAAGAAGTTACAGATGACGTGCACAATTTTCCAAAGTATCTGCTAGGGGTTTTCGGCATGGGTTTTGTTTATAGTCTGTATACCATGGAGCCTTTGCCTTTTTCCCTTCCATACATGAATACAGGAAGACCAAGCCAGAAAGTGTTATGGTTTCCCAATTCTTAGATGATTGTTTACTGATTCGTGAACATGTAATTAAAACTTCAATTAAATATGTCCGTTATCTGAAGACAGTTTCTATTAAAAGCTTTGACTCGAACATCTCTGTAGTATAGTCAATAGAATACGTAGTGTCTTGTTTTAATGTGTAATGGATGAAAGAGAATCACAGTCAGAAACTCTCCTGGAAATAAGTAACCTGGAGAAAAATCTTGGAAAGCTGGGAAATATGTCAGCTGTCAGGGGCTGCGCAGTTACTGAGCCAGTAAAAATAATTCTGATTTTAGCCTTATCTAAGCATGCTCAGAGAGAGCTTCATATTTATGTTTAACAGTAAGATTAAAAAAAACCCCGCATACTATTTTGAAAAGATAATTAGTATAGGAATGCATTTGTCTAAAGTACACAATAAATTATTTTGTCGTCTTCAGGGAGTGGCTGTACCTATTGTCACATGAAATGTTGAATCCATATTACGGTCTCTTCCAATATTCCCGAGATGACATCTATACACTGCAAATCAACCCAGACTCCGCAGTCAACCCGGTATGGCTGGTAACATGAGCTCTGTAAATGATCGTTTTGTGACTAGAAATTAAATACATCTGGAGGGTGTTCTAGACTTAGGAATCTAATTCTCACATTAGTATTGCTAGAGATGGAATTTGTGCAATAATATGATAATTTCTTTTTAGTACTGATCAAAGAAACTTCTCAAATGTGTTCTTAATTTTCTGTAAGATGTCGATTTATGTTTCCTTTGGGAGAAATTAAGTTTATTTTGATTTTTAGTAGTAAGACTTCTGGACTGGCAGCAATATACTCAATGTGCTGTGTATAAAAACAAAACAAAAAGCTCTGGATTTTTTTTTTTAATTTTATTTCCTATTCAGCAGACATAACCTGGAGGTCTTATTTAGCCAAATGGCTTAATCTCTTCTTTTAATTCTAGGAACACTTATCATATTTCCATTTTGTCGGACGGATAATGGGGATGGCTGTGTTTCATGGACACTATATTGATGGAGGCTTCACGTTGCCTTTCTATAAGCAGTTGCTAGGGAAGCCAATTACTTTGGATGATATGGAATTGGTTGACCCTGATCTTCATAACAGCTTAGTCTGGATACTGTATGTACTGTGTGTTATATCTTACAATGCTAGAGTTCTGTCTCAACTGACGTGTGATCATGTTCCTAAATCCAGTTGAAAAGAAATGAAGTATATTTTGGTTTCCTGCTCAGGCAGATTTAAGAAACATCTTTCTTGCACAATTCAGTTTCTTTAAAGGCTTAACATACTCAAGGTATTCCAATTTGGGGGGGGTGGAGGGGAGATAAATGATTACTGAGCTGTAAAGTGCTCAGCTCATAAATTTTAATTTCTTAATTTTGCCTATTATTAACAGTGACATGTTATCAAAGTTTCAATGTTATATTTTAATAACGGTTTTAAAATATAACATAGTAAAAATGTATGTTCATCTTTTGCTTCCAAGCCGTAATTTGAAATGCTATTGAAAAACTAAATTGTGATGTCTGTCAGATACATCATGGCTATAATATATTTGCAGAATATGTTTTCACTGAGTCACTTGCTTATTTTCTTCCACCAGTGAGAATGATATCACAGGAGTCTTGGACCATACATTTTGTGTAGAACACAATGCATACGGGGAAATTATTCAGCATGAACTGAAACCCAATGGCAAGAGCATCCCCGTGACAGAGGAAAACAAAAAGGAGTATGTCAGGTACACCAATATTTTTTTCCAAGGTTACTTCTATTTCCTGTGGTGGGGAGGAACTTTTACCTATCTGAAGTAATTGAGAGTGTTCTGTTGTTGGGGTTTTTTCTAAGTGGTAGCGCAAGAGTGTTGTGTGTACTCCTGTCAGTAAGACCATTTTGTTTTTTGGCTGGATAAATTGCAGGTTTATTGCATTTGAATACATCTTTCACAAAACCAATTTGCACTTGCTTGCAGGCTTTATGTAAACTGGCGATTTTTACGAGGAATTGAAGCTCAGTTTCTGGCTCTACAGAAGGGATTTAATGAAGTAATCCCACAACATCTGCTGAAGACATTTGATGAGAAAGAGTTAGAGGTCAGTCCACTAATGTTACTTTATGTCATCAAATGTAACAATGAAAGCCTGAGGCATTCTTCTGAGGCTGACTAACATGCAAAGTTGTATCCCCAGTGCTTTAGGGGGCTGCAGGTGCGCTATTACAAGAAATACAGTTAGCATAAGAAGTTACCAGGTCATGCAGTCACTGAGACTGCGTGTGCCTTCCACCGAGAGCTATGAGAGTGTTTCTCAAGGTGACATTTCCTAGCAACTGCAGAAGTGGTAGAAGAGGAGACCCTCTCCTATACCTGAAAACACAGCTGAACCTACTGAGAAGTAACTGCAGTGACCTCAGATTGTTTCAGGGAGCGTTACTTCAGCAGAGGTGGTGGTGGTGCGTATTTCTCATGGTGCAGTTTCACAATATGAAATTCAGTGCTGCCAGGAAAATAGTCTGTCGCTGCCTTCCACCTCCCACCACTTGCTCCCAGCCCTTCCCACTGCACTGACTTGGGTGTCAGGCAGCTATGTGGTTTTGCAGAGCTGAGTTATGCCAAATGAAATTGGCCCTGTAAATACAGCATAAGGAAAGGTGCTGTTGCTGACAAATGTGCAACAAAATGTCAAGATCGGTATCCAAACAATATCCTCTGCAGGCAAATCCCATAGATCCCAAGCTTGTTTGAAAACTGAAATCTAATATGCAGTCTGTTAGCTGTGGAGCTGAGGTTTTTGCCACGTAAAATGGCCACAAGGTAAATTAGTCACACTTTCTTCTGTTCACTGTACTAGAATGTCAGTGATTGCTCTTCTTTTGTCCTGAATATTATCATTCAACAGCGGTGAGCCAGCCGTGCTGTTAACCCAGAACCATTTTGCAGATGCAGAATAAGAAAGGGGAAGGTCCAATGTTCTCAGCCACAAGAAAATGTCTTCATAATCATATCCTTGTTGAGTTTAAATTGATCCGTTGTGGATCTCCATTGTAGAAGCACTGAAAGCTCTTTGTCAGGAGAGAAGTCTGATTTGTATTACATGTGTGGTTTGACAAGAACGAGATTACTTTTGGGGGACTAGAGTTGGACCAGCCAAACTATACACCCTTGACTATGCTCTGGAAAGAAATATTGAGTTCAAGTGTGAATTATGCATGCACTTTCACATGCGTAGAATCTGTGCTTCTGCTATTTTATTGACAGGTCAAGATACTTTCATATAAGCTTATGAAATGGTTGATTTTGTTAAAATTTGAATTGAGGCCATTTAAAAAATGGATTGTGTACAAAGGTAAGATTAAGAAAAAAGAAAAGTTACATTTCTGCATTGCTTAAGATTAGTGAGAGGTTATACTTTGCCTTTGGTATAAAATCTGTCGATTTTTCCAAAACAGTTATTCATCATTTGACTGGCTCCAAAACCGTTTTTATATTGATGAACGATGAAATATATTTTAAATTTACAGCTCATCATTTGTGGACTGGGAAAAATTGATGTTAATGACTGGAAGGCAAATACTAGGTTAAAACACTGTACCCCAGACAGCAATATCGTGAAATGGTTCTGGAAAGCTGTGGAGTTTTTTGATGAAGAGAGGAGAGCGAGACTTCTCCAGTTTGTGACTGGCTCATCCAGAGTGCCTCTGCAGGGCTTCAAGGCTTTACAAGGTAACGTTTCTCCAGAAGTAACTGCAAATGCCTGTACTTGGAGGAAGCAATAGGACACATCACAGAAACATTAGCTGCAAATGAGACTGGTCGGCTGCAGTGTGACTTTTTAAGAGCGATTTTTAATGGTCTGATGAATAACAATCACAAGTAGTCTTTTTTGTGGGCTTGTTTATTACCTTGTTATTCAGCTGTAAACGGCTCTTTTGTTTCAATTACGCACTTCCTTCCCTGGCAAGAAGTTGTGATCAGCTGAGATCTTAGTGGGGTTCTCCTTACCATTTTTTCTGGAAGCCTGTTTTTTGATTTTTATCTTTTACAAGCCCTTGTCACCTGTACAGCTCTGGGACCTTAAAACACCAACATGCAGTGTTCTTGCGGGTCTGCCAGCTGAGGCACTTGGTAATGCTGACTACTTCTATTTGAAGAGCGACATAATCTCGTGCAGCCCAGGCATCGGAAACGATCACCTTAATTACCGACCTGTCTTCTGAGCTTCAGTCGAAGTTCTGGGTCTCTGTTGTAGCAGCTCTAGCTGCAACCCATGCTGCTCTGTACCACAATAGTTATCCTATTTTACCCTCTCACAAGATGAGAGAAACCTGCCCGGGGGAAACATTGACCATAAACTGGTTTAAAAGGGAGAAGATTCCAACAGAACATAAATGCTGTGGTAACAGCTGCCACATACAAAAGCCAGTTGCTCTAGAAATCTGTTCCTTTTATCTGATAATGAAGGGATCATGTTGAAGCCCTCGTTTTCTTTTTTGTTCTTGAACTCTAAAATGTTTGGGTCCATTAGAAGCTCAGGAATATTGAGGTTTTAAAGACCCTAATTCCTTTAAGCAAAGTACCATACTTTTGAGTGTTTAAATAGCATTGGGGAGGGTGGAGGGACTTGTTTAGGCAAACTGTAACTCTTAACCACCTCAGAAGAGTTACAATTAATATTAACCCTAATATCGATGTGCACACTTACTGTAGTGGAGTGAGCTGTTCGGAGAATGGTAACGGAGGTACCACGAGTTTAACGTCATCTGCGCTGCAAGTTTTGGTACCAGTAAAACAAATATTTCTGTGAGCAGATGAAGCCTGCTTTGCTACAGATTTGAACATGAAGGTTGTCAGGTTTTTAGACTGAGCTGTACTAACACAGCACAACAAGCTCACATTCTTATTTAACGGCAGAGAGTACCCATGAGAAAGAATGACCCTGTGGATTATATTCTTTAATAGCTGTCTACTTGGGCAAGAATTCCAGTTGTGCTAAGGTTAGGGCATTTATAACCTCTTCTGCCCTTTGGGAAATCTTCAACGTACACAAAGTCTGTAGTCTGCTGTGCTGCAGTCTTCTGTTTAGCAGAGATTAAGAGGATCTCTGTAGGGTCAGATTAATTAAACAAAATTGTAAGAAGTTGGTATCGTGACTCTCTGTCAAATTTGAATGGAATTGGCCACTACTCAAGACCTGTTATAAAATGCAGACAGATACAGCTGTGTAAATTTTCTTCTCCAGGAAGGGCGAGAGAAGTTAAATTAAAAACTGTTAGAATTCTATAGTGCACTGTGTATAACAGGTATTTTATTCTTCCTTATCAGTGCTTTGTTCTCGTTTATCTTTCAGTGGTTTAAATATCTGCATGGTTATCATGTGGGGGTGGAGGGGAGGAATCTGTCTGATAAGCACTGAGAGTTTGGTTTAATTTTTTTCCTGCCTGTTTATGGTTTCAACTTTCTTTGTGCATATCTTCTCTCTTTTTGTGGTTTTAGTTACTTTTTTGTTGTTGCAGTACAACAAAGAAATTCCATATTATGCAATACAGTAGTAGTAGAGATCTTTTCTGGATTTTCAGGTGCTGCAGGCCCACGACTATTTACAATACACCAGATTGATGCCAGCACTAATAATTTGCCGAAAGCTCATACCTGGTAAGACTTTTTCAGGTCTCTGTTGTGATGTAGATTAAGACCAATTTGCTGTCTCTGTATTTTGAGCAGTCTTTTTTCTTTTTTTCGCCCCCCTCGTTTTCTGACATAATAAATGCTCTCCATTACAGAGTCGTAAAGGTGTGAAAACTAGAGATTGCTTTTATTTATATGAAGTTCTGTTGGCCTTGTGAAGTATTGCTTTGTCATTGTTTCAAGTACGTCTAATGAAGGGTAACAGAACTTTGCTTGAAGTTCCAGATTGCTGAAACTTTCCTGCTTTCTATCCACAGCTTTAACCGAATAGACATTCCTCCTTATGAAAGCTATGACAAGCTATACGAGAAGCTGCTAACTGCCATTGAAGAAACATGTGGGTTTGCTGTGGAATGACCCTGCACAGGCTTACCTGAGACTATTTATACTCCTGTCAGCCAGAAAGCCCTACCCTCAGCCAAGACTCAAGAAATGCTTGAAATACAGGAAACTTTCCCTTTTCTACACTAGGACACTGGGAGGGAAAGGACAACTTTGGAATTTTTTTTTTTTTTCCAAGAAAATAGGTTCTGTGGTTCCTGCCATAGGATCATTCAGCTGCTATTAAAAACTAATATCTTGAACATACAGAATGCTGACTTTTCCTACATTTCAACTGTTAAGCAGTATTCTATACTTAAAGACTACTACTATTTTTGTAAAAGGTAATCTATTATATTTGCCTACCTGATTTCTATTCTCAGATACCAAGACACAACTTCAGCAGTCGGTACAAGTCACGTTTCAGCCTGTTTTAAATGTATGATACTGAACAGCATCTATACCTGCTATTTTTGGAAAAAATATTTTGGATTATTCTCACTTTGCATAAAATTGGCTGAAAAAAATCATTAATCTTTTTAATTAAAGCCACTTAACATGTTAACTGCATTTTCTTATACTAAAACGTTATATTCTGCAATGTAAATGGAACTTAAATGTTACCACAGGGGGCTTTTTTATATTTTTCAGGCATGAATTGCAAATACGATGTTTTGGGATCCTATTTATATCACTTGTCAGATTCCTTAAACAAAATTTCTAGTGTGAGTGACACATACTGTGTTTGGTACAGTACTTGTGTTAACATGTGGAATAGACCTTTTTTAATGAATAGTAGACATTTTGATTTTTTTAAAACAGCATTTTTCTAACAAGTCTGTCAAGAGTATTTTCTTTTGCTTTTGACTTTAAACACTGCATTTTTCAACTTTTTAAGCATGCTGATGAGGTGTTATTTGACAGCAGAAGCCTGTCAGCAGTTCGTTTCAGAACCCATCCTGTCCAGTCAACCAAAGTTTGTTTGAATGCAGCCAAATCACATTATATATTTGTTGATGCTAAAGATTTATCAGGTAAAACATGTTGTAATCTTTGTCTAGCTGCTCATGACATGTGGGTTTAAGTTACAACTAAGGAAAAATGGTGTATTAACTGAAATATGTGTAATGTGCTTTGAAAATGAGGTTTTAAAAGCACATAATTTATTGATTGTAGGGATGGAAGTAAGTATATATATTTGAAATATAACATGGGTTGATCTCTTCAAAGAGGAATAAAATGCACTACCAGTAGAGGGAACTGAACTTTGAGGTTAGTTTGGGAATTCTCAGTTAAGATCTGTATGATCTGCTCGTGGTGTGTAGATAAATCGGTCTGCCTAAGAGATGGTGGCATTCTCCTCTCAGCGGTGAGAATATTTGGAATAAGTAGCGGGTTTTTTCTAATCAGTGTTGTGGTTTTTTTACCTTGGGCTACAATTAATCATCAAATCTGCACTATTTTTACACTGCCAGTGAGAAGAAAGTCAGGGGTATTGAAAATGCTAAAAGAATGGGATGTAAACAGCTGTTCCATTTTTGCAGTGTAAATCACACAGTGAACTAGCTAATTTTCTGTCTGTTCTGTGGAGCTTGAACTTAATTTTGTCCTGCCAAATCTGACTGCCACAGTGAGTAAACTACTGCTGGTGTTGTGTATTAGAATAGTGGGCAATGGACTACTTTTGTAGAATTGTGGTAAGAATCTGGTGAGCCAAATCCACATGTTTATTTGATTAATATTTTTTTTTTGTACAGCTGTTGCTGGAAGGTTTGTTCTAAGAGCCTTGCTTCCCATTCTGGGCTGGCTGCAGAAATGAGGCTACTTAGGGCTGTAAACATAAAGACAAGAAACTTGCTTTGACAGCCAGGTTTGAAATATATCAGACCTTTTTTTTCCTTCATTTCAAGGGACTATTGCACTCATGTAAAATGGCTGGTACCTTTGCATCTCCAGTTGGGATCCCTAATTCACGGCTTTCAGGTAATACTGTTACCAGAGAAGCTACCACTGCATGTGTCCAGGTTGCCTGGGAGAGCAAAGTAGGTTGTTGCCCACTGTGTTTCTCACTCAGTACTGCTGCCCGTGGTTGGAACCACTGCTTTAGACACTCCCAAAGACCTCTTCTCACCCCTGCAAGTTTTGAGGCATGATGTGAATATTTACAGAGACAGGTTCTTTTGACCACTGTTCGCAGGACAGAACTCCAGTGTTGTGTAAGTGACTTCCCACCCCCTCCCCTCTTGCTCAGGCTATGGCTGCAGCCTCCCTGGTCATGAAAAATGTAAAATCCAGTTTGATCCAGCTTTTGGGAGAAGTCAGGACTCTTGTTAGGTGATTCAAGGGGGAAGGTATGCTGCTGTTCCCTTTGCACCAGACAGCTCACCTCAGCACTATTTAAAGACTGTCTCTGTAGTGTCTCCTGACCACATCATCATCTATACCCACCTCCCAAAAACCTTCTGCCTGTCAGCCTGCTTAGGCTGGTAAATTTATTGAACGCATAGTTATGGCCACCCTTATGTCGTAAAAGCATTTTTGAGGAGGGAGGAGATGAGCTCTGCAGAATATAGACTCTAGATCAGCTGATAAATACCATCCATTTTCACAGCAGCCTTAGCAGTACATCTGTTTGTTCTATCAAACATTTTGGTATGGCATAGAGAATTTTTAACTGCCACAGATAAATATTGTAAATTTAATATATTATAGGCAAAAGTAGACAAATCTACATTTGACTTCCCATAGCTGACAGATGAGGATGAATATACCAAGTATTTTGAGTGCCTTTCTACCTTCATGACCGAGAGCTTTAACTAAAGCACCTCATCACCTAGTCAGATGTTTATCTGAAAATGTTAAAGGGTTGATTCCTTTGAAACAAAATTTTGCAAGATCATGTCAGCTACTTTCCCCTCAAAAAGGTGCTAAGCCTAATATTGCATTTTAACCTTGGACTTTCACCCCATGATTAATGTGAATATTTATTTCAATGTGTCCCTCTTACTGGGTTTTACTTTATCCAGTCTTTAGTTGTTTTAGAGAGATGTCACATCATGGTTTTATGCTGTTGCTTTTCATTATGAATGTTTAATTATGAACAGTGACTTTTGTAGATTTCAAATATACAGAACACAGTTGAGTTTCAGAGGATTTAATTTCTCGGTGTAAAGAGTTTTGTAATGGTGCTTTGTACAGTATGTATTCTAATTTTTTTTGCACATAGTTTCAGTTTCCCTAAACTGATTTATTTGTACCAAATTTTTGTGTTGTACTAAAGTCCAGAGCACACAAGCTGTTTTTAAATTCTTGTTCTACAACACTACATCTGTATTGAACTTCTGGTGCGTTTAAACTGGCTGCATTGATGGAAGTAAAAGCTTTGCTTCTATATCATAAGTATGCATCATACAGCTTAATGTAGCATGCTCCAATTGCTTCAGATTTTAAACAGCACCACATAGTTAACAGGTGCCATTTGTTGTACTTTACACTATGTAGTAGGTTTCTGGCTCTACCACATCCTCAGAGCTATGTCTGTAGTTGTAATTAGTTTATACAAGTGTAATTACTCCTCCACAAACTGACAGTTCTTAGTTTATCATTTCCATTGTATTTATTACAGAGTGTTTTAGCATTGATATCATTGTACTTTCACCCAGCTGTTACATGAGCTTTAACAAAAAAAAATCTGTATAAAATGGTTTTTAAGTACTTAATGTATGTACCCATGCAGAAGTTGAGCAATAAATTGTATGCTGTTTGCACTGTCACAGCATCAATGATTTTAAAAGTTTTAAGTGTTTCTTAATTAAATATTTAGTTTAAAATGTAACAATATCATTTTTAAGTAACTCAACTTTGTTTCAGGAGAAAATACTTAAAACTTGGTGTCTTTCTACGTGCTGTTACCTACAATAAGGATTGCGCTAAAAGCTCTAGTCAAACAAAAAAGGTCTTACTGTTGGCTTTCATGTAACGGCGTACACATGTCTGGGCAAGGACATTTTCTCAGCATTGGTGAACAGATGTCTCCTCTCAAAATTCAGCAAAGCTAAACCATCTTCTTTAAGGGAAGAGAAAAGGTAAATAAATTTGGTAAATACTTGTTAAATTTGATCAACTTAGCTGGTAAATATTGTCCCTTAGATAAAGACTTCAAATTAGCCTGGCTTATAGTAACTCCCTGGAAATGGCTGTTAAGGAAGTCAGGGTGTGGGTTTCTCTGGTTTTGTGGAGGTTTTTTGTTGTGTGATTTTTGGGGTTTGCTTTGGTTTTTTTTAAGTGAGGTATATCATGTTCTAACTGCCAACTGTTTTGTTTAATCTGTAAAGGAAGGATCTCCAGCTGCTGGGTTTTTTTTTATATTGCTTAGCTCTTTTTTGCCCCCTTTTTTTTTCCTTCCCAACCCATGAGTCTTAATTCACTGAGTGTATTGTCAATGTCTGTTAAAGAACTATCTCTCTGGGCAAGCTCCAAATATTGTATATACAATGCACGTAATTCCACAGTATGTTTATATCACTTTTCACACATGCAATTTTAAGTAAGAACTCTTCTACTAGAGCCTGCTTAAAATTACAGTTTAGTCCATCTTCATTACGAAGAGAAACTATTTAAAAATTGCAATTTTGTCAAGCAGAGGAGAATATATCAATTATGGGCTTTATTATTTATCAGCTTGGTTTTATGTAATTTGTTCTCAGTATTCCTCCCTCCATGTTTGTATCTCATAGGGCCCATAANNNNATAGGGCCCATAATGCAAAGCTGCTGAAACTTGAATATTGAAACTCAACAATATAGTGTTTATAGCACATGATGACTCTGCAAAGATAGGTGTAGGGCCTGTTGTTAGCTCCTACTCTGCCTTGAGGCAGACCTTACACCCTCAAGTAAGGTAATAGCTGCATGTTGGATTTTTTTTTAGTCACTATTTAATCTAGCTTTACACTGACAGAACTCGATCTAATTTGCTTCTCCCTAAAAAAATTAAACAGAGTACTAAATACAAGTACCCTTGCAAAACTTCTGTCCAGGTAATTGGCTTCTAAGAGCAAACATAATAACAAATAGTTTACTGTTTGTCCATTTGCATATAGCCTTACTATGACTCCCTTTTGAAATAGATCAATTGAAACAAAATTTCGCTTGTTTACATGCAGGCTTACCTGGTTTTGAAAACCCTCTGTGAAATCCAACACTTGAAATACCTACAGAGCTCACACCTGTTAGTATATCCCTGTTGAAAATTGAGGAATGCTATCCACAGGGCCTTCCCAGGTTTCAGTTCTTGCAGAAGCTTTTCTCTAGTTCAGACTACTTTTTCCAGTACTTCATATGTTTTGCCATTAACAAGCCAGCAACACCAAAATTGCAAACCTATTCTACACATTGCAGGTACTCTGACATAAAAATCAGTACTAATACTAAGCCTAACTTGTCCTTCTAAAGGTAACTGGAATCACTGATGTTCTTTTAAGGATCTACTTGTTCTTTGTGAGCTTTCCACTCCAGTAATTTCTGGCTAATTCTGTTATTGCTGGAGTTGAAAACCTACACTAAGAATCAGCAGAGGTGTACAGGAGGCTTAGCATTCAACTGTTCTACTAAGGTGACTTCACTGAAGCATGCTGACTTCATCCCACTTCCTTTGTGTGGAGTTCAACATTATCTCAGCCTTGCTAAGAAGGTAGAAAGTAGTTTAAAAACTTTATTGGTGATCATAAAAGTGCTGTAGAGCTTCCAGATACCAGCAACTACACCTCTGACATGTCAAAATAACAGACCAGATACTTCAGAGAAAAAC
>WEKW01011880.1:14198-30312 GCA_013389905.1 Sula dactylatra | reverse complement strand
TTTGTCCTATTAAATGTTGATGTGGTAGATTACTTTTATTTCTTGACTCATATCTTACAACAAAAGTTGCCAGACCTGTAGCAGGAGTCAAAGGAAGCACTTACATAGTATGAAGTAAAAAATATTATTTTTTTAAATGGAAGAACTTATGTCTAATCCAGAGGTCAATTTTTATCCCCACAAGATTTAACCTTGAATTTTTAGTTGTTTGTGAACCTTCGAAATTTTTTGGATTACTATGAATGAAGATGGTTGTTCAATTAAAGACACGTGTTTTCTTTTGCATTCTTAAAAACATATGAATGGATCTTCTTTTTTCTTTGGTAGAAAGACCTCCATGTAACAGATGTGAGCTCTACAGCATGCGTGGCTTAGTGCAGTCACTGAAACATTGATAAATGTCTTTTTCCAAGGCCATCCATAGAAGCGTGTTTGTGTGAAAGACAAGAAGAAGATAGGAGTACTCTGCTCCAGATGCGGACACACTGAGATTTGTTTATTATCACATCTTGGTGTTTACAGTGTAGGGTTTAGGGTTCAATCTGAGATAGACACCTACATTTTTATTCCAATGTGCCTGAATGTTTGCTAAATACCTACACTCCCTTTATAGGCAGTGGACTTGAACTATGCATTTAAAGGAATCTAGAGGCTGACTCAGCAATTACTTGCCTGTACATGGTCATCTAGTCCCCTCTGTGACTTCCTAAGCAACCCAAGTCACATGTAAAGGGATTACAGATATCAGACGTAACAGAAACCTGAAACTTTCTCCAGTAGGAGACTGGGGTAAATATAGAAATACAAATAGCACTAAATGCCTATTTTCAGGCAACTGAATCTCTCCCTAGAGGGATTCAGTGGCGTGTGAACAGAGTGCATCTGAATTTGGCCTCTAGCTGTCAGTCCACAAAGCAGTGATCTCCTGTTTAACTTTTGTCATACCAGCTGGTGGACAATTGGCACTAGATTCCTGTGTATAGAAAACTGATATTTTCTACTAGCTATCTAATTTAAGGAGAGCAAAAATGTTTTGTAGGTTCCACCAATGATATCTACAAAATCTTTATTGAGTATAATAGGAGCTTAGAGACTCATGTCACTTGTAGACACTTATGTTATAGATAACTAGTTGGTTATCTGAATCTGCAGCTGAATCTTGCCTGAAGTATCTTGGAAGGGTTTACCATATAAATACTTGCAGAGACTCTAGTAAGGTCCGAGGACTAACAGTCCACTGGAATCCAGTACAGATCCCTGTAAAATGAAAAGGCTCACAGGGTTCACCAATCTGAGGAAATTTCTCAAACAAAAAGCATTTTAGAAACAGAATGATGCAAAAATAGACTTGTACAGCATCTTGGTTTGCTTGAACAGTCTGGTTATGCCAGTAAATTACATTCTGTTTTCACAATTTAACAGTGTAGATGATCATAAGAACAGTGAATAAGAACTGTTTAATATGATCTTACATATATAGTCACTATGTTTCAGGTTAGATATTCAGTCAGCTTATAGCTTGGATCATTAAAATAAATCTTCTGTCCTAGATAGTGCATCAGGAAGAGGCTAAGACAAATAGTATCTGAATTTTTGATAAGTAAATTAATGTTAGTATGATTGTTACTTGCAGTGTGACTTAAGTATACAGAGTACTTCCTTCAGACACATTACAGAAAATAAACTATATCCCTAGTAAAATATGAAATGGTCTTGTACAGAAGAAAAAGGGAAAATAAGGATTTTAATTAATTGGTCTCTATAAGATATAGGGAAAAAAGATACATTGATATAGGTTTTTATGGCATTTTTTTTCTATTTTCCCAGTAAATTTAAAAATTACGTAGTTGGAGTATTTACTGAAAAACAGCTATACAAGATAATTCAATTTAAATACCTTCAAAGTAACTAGTTTACCAGTTTGTGTCAGGAACTTAACTTTTCTGTTCTTGTAGTAGTCTATCCTTTCAAGTAGCAATGGCAAAATCATAGTCTGTATCATGCTATGGCTCCTGCTCTTGCAATCTCCCTCTTTCTCACTTATTATAACACTTGAACCTAGTATGACATGTCTTCTGTAAATGGAACATTTGCAAACTTGCCAGTTCCTCTTAGATGTAGAACAAGCTAGCCTCAGTTCCAAGAGTAGGAGAAAATTCATTCATAGCAGAAACTACATGAGACGAGTTGCATCTGGCTGGCAGCAATTTAAGAAAAAGGCATAATAAGTGAAGTCAAATTTTGTGTTTCTGATATTAATACTCCAAAAAGTTTTAGAAGACAATTTGCTATTGTGTCATAACAAATTAATTTGTTATCTCTGTAGATACTTTCAAATAGCTTTCATCACTTGAGGTATTGACAATACAGGTTATGCTACTACAAAAAAACCTTTTTTTCAACCTTCAACCTTTCAATAAATGTATATAAGTGCAATACTTAATAGGATTTTTTAAAAGTGCAAATTTGTTGAAGTATATGATACCCTGCAAAGCATTCTGCAAAGCTTTTTATAGTTTAGATAGCGTCAAGAGCTGTCTTTAATCAATGAAATCGGTTTTCTGGAGCTTAATTGACTAAACTCAATACCTCTGAAATAGAACAACACCTGAGAATGTATTCTTCATCCATTTTCTTAAAAGCAGGAAGCCATGATCTGTGTTTTGCAAATTCATGTAACTGAACAAATGTTTTTCAATAAGCTTCGTATCTAGAATTTCTTATATCATTATATCTTTCAATTTTTACTGTTTACTAATAAAGTTATATATTTAACTTTAGCAATAGTTTTATTTAAGCTATGTTTCTAAAGGATATATTATGATTTCTAAAGGTAATTTACATTAAAAATTACTCAGTCATTACTGTACAGATGAAAATAAAAGACATTAAGGAGAATCCAGTTCATCTTTATTAAGCTAATCTTAATATCCATGACACTCTTCTTAGTACTTTTGACATTCAGACCCTGCAGGAGAGAAGTGGAGAAAGATTCAGTTATTGCTGTAAATCAATCCTTTTCTCCACCAGAAATACTCCATAAAAGATTACACCATGCTGTTAGATTGCACAGGAGCTGATCCATACAGTGAAGTGCCAGGAACTCTCACACAGACAGCCTTGCTGTGCAGCCTGGAGTGCCAGCAAAATGTCAAATCTCAGGCTGGTGGCAGGAAACTGTCTGAACAGAGCCCTAAAGAGAAGAATTTTTTTAGCTTTAAACTAGGTGAACTAAGTCTGTTGGCTATCCAACAAATGTGAGTGAAGAAATATTCCCTGCAATAATCCGGAATGAATTACAAATTCTGAGTTTGATATGTAGCCTAGCAGTAGGAATGCTGACCACAAGGGTAAATTAAATGTTCACTTATACAATATGCCTTTATATTTATGTAGAATTAATAAAATTAAAATCTCTACATGTCAATTTCATTGATGACATCATGTCATTATTTTCTATTAAACTTTCTAACCTCTAAATCCAGGAATGTATGGATATGGATATGGATATGGATATGGATATGGATATGGATATGGATAGGAACAGGAATAGGGATATACATTTGCATGTATAAAATAAGAAAAGATGTATGCAAATTTTCTAAAAGTCAAGAAAAAATATTTTTTGGTATCTTAATTAAAAAAATTCTGCATCTTGTGTTCACAATCTGTCTTTATTTGGACATAATAAAACAAGTAAATAAGATGGCCTAATGTCCTTCATTCCCATGGGTCACAGAAAAGTTAAAAAAAATTAGACCCCCAAGCGAAAGCAATTCATAGAATCTAAATTGTTTTACATTTGGAAATTACAGGCCAGCTGTGTATACTTCTGCTAAATTTTTATTCCATAAATGTGTACCTTGGTTAAATGCAGGTTCAATGCATTTTACACACTAAGGGAACCATTTGTGGGAAATCAACTGGATTTCTCTCTTCCCCTCCAGTAAAGCTGAACCTAAAGATGAATGAAAGAGTTATGAGAATGCAGGGTAAAATGAATAAAACTGATTCACTTTCTGAGGAACAAAGTGAAAATTTAAGGGTTTTAGAGAGAATGAAACTGGATGCAATATAAGGTTCAGACAAAGCTTTATAGTCATTGCTAGAAATAAACTGTGTTGCATAACTTGAAGAGAGTTTGAATCAGAGTGAAGGAGCCAGAGTTCTATAACTGGCTACTTTAGGTTCTTCTAAAATAAGAGGAATCATGAAATGTAACCCCGTTCTCAAAACACGTTATTAGATAGTGTCTTGGTGAACAGACAAATAAAAAGAAAACGAGGTAACATTGTGAGACCATCAACTCATACACAAAGTTTTACCCTGCATATTTTAAATTGGAAGGGGAGACTGGAATTCCATTATGCTGAGTTTATTGCATGGATACATACCTCTTTTCCATTTTTTTCCTCTAGAAATCAAAAGGTTGCAGATCTGGAAAAAATATTCACATGAGTTTTTCCACCTGTCCAAGTGTTTTCTAAGTATGTATTACTGAAATTAGGGTATACAGCAAGAACATTAAGTAGCTAAGCTGTAGGAACTTTTGAGTAGGGGGAATTTTCTAATCCATGTATGAATGGTTTATAAATTCTGAAAAAGTTTTTCTGCTCTGATTAACTGAAATTTATCATCTGCAGTATTCAAATATTTGCTGTCATTTTAGATTATGTGGTTCAGGTATTGAGTAGGATCAGAAATCAGATTCTCAAGGGATAACTGCAAGAGAAGAAAAATTTTCCACAAATGACTTGTGTAAGCTGAAGTGGGACGACAGGACATAGAAACTGATTTTCTGTTAACCTGGTGTGAAACTGGACTTTGTCACATGGAAACATTAAGAAGCAATGACTATAGCTAAGCTTCAGTGTTAAAGGCTTTCATGGGCCTTGAAGTGCCAAACTCTCTCAGTTCCTCTTGAGCCATACCTTCAACTCCAGATAGCTTTACTCTCAAAGATTTTTCACAGTACTTACCTTTAAGCAAGGGTATCTCACTGCAGTTATACAATAAAGCTTTTTTTGACATTACAAAATAGAGAATGAGGTCTCCATGGAATCCCAGGTTTCCCATGTACACACCCATTTTATTACAGGAAGTAGAAAAGCTCCTAAGCCCTACATCCTTTGACAGCAACTTTAGGTGTTTCATTCAGAGAAGGTTTGACTGACACTCAGGAAGGTGTGAAAGTGCAATAATCGCATCTTCACTCTGAAAATGAGTGTAGGTGCTAGGGTAACTGAAGTAGCCAAAGAGAGGACTAAAATGTTTTGTTTACATGACTTTTACTTTCAGGTTAACAAAATTGTGAATTTAGTTTGGTGATCTTATTGTAGTCCTAAGTGGAATGCTGGCTAGTTCAAACCTCACCACACAACTCAACACAAATATGACAGCCTTGGCACAGGGAAAATGTATGCAATCAGTATTAAAGTAGCAGAGGTGTTGTAAGTCAGGAGTGGAGTGCCTTTTGCAGAGATGTATAAAGATGTTAATGCACAGCATCTGTCAGCACTGTGCCTTGAACCAGCTTGTACTATTAATTTCTCATTTTCATGAACAGTAAAATCCCCCAAACTTACAAAGAAACTTAATTGCAGTAAAAAATGTTTTCCCCAGCCCAGATGCGGTTTATTCTTTATGAATATACATGTGGTTCTTTGTAGTATACTTTTAAACGAGGGAGCTGTCAACAGTTGAGTTAGAATATATGCAAGATCCTTTTGAAAAAAATAAAAAAAAATAAATACAAACATAAACAATTTCTAAGGCTTCTGAAATACAGACTGCTGGTTCTGAAAATCTCTGAAGTCCCCTAGAGGATCCCCACTATAAAGTAATGGGTAATTTTCCTTTACCACCCCCAGGGACATTTTTTCTTCAGGTTATCTGCTAATAAAAATAATATAAAAATAGTACATTTGAGGGAATAAAAATATCTGGTTTGATATAAATTCAAACTCAGTAAGATTTCAAAACTTGATAGATTAAGAATCCACATATTCATATCACAAATATTTTTGCTCCACTTTTTTCACAAAATACATTTCAAAGAAAAGGTAAGTTTATTATTTTTCATGTTTACCAGTTTAGTTTTTTCTTAAATGTTTTGGCCTTGTTTTGTATTCATGAAATACAACTATTATTCTGATTGCTGTATAAATTAAAGGATTTATCAGATCACAAGTAAGCATTAATATAGTTTAAAAGAAATAACACTGAAAATGTTAAAAGAACACTTTCTTAGCATTAAGTTATTTTAACTTTCTGCTTGCTTATTTGCTTCTTATACCATTTTCTAATACTGAATTAAAAATAACTTCTTTATATTTGGTGTCCCTCTTGTTTATAATACATTTTGTGCATGAATTTAGGAAAATCAGTGAACCACCTTGTAAATGGGATATGAAATATCAATATGGCACTGGTTTTCTTTGTGCTCCTATAAGATAGAGTAGTATTCTTCTTGTCCTGCATATAGCTTATAACATCTGAAAATGCATATTGTTATATTGTTCATATCCACACTCTTGAATTGGGCTTGATAGATAAGGCTTAGTAAGACAAAAGAGAAGATTTGTTTGTGCAAACATTATGTTAAACTTGCTGGAAGCAATAGTGAAATCTCAGGAGAAGAAATAAAAAGCAAGCAGGCAATCTGTGCGCCTCTCATCTCCCTGCAATTCCTAGAGGTTACATATAAGAAGATTAGGAAACACACACAGACACAATTGAAAAGCTTCCTAATGAAAACAAATTTGCCATGTTTGATGGCTTATATATATCATCATTTTTTGACGGCAACAAAATGTGGAAAGACAATTTAATGCAATAAGAAGATTTCACTTTCTAAGCAAATTGTTTGGGATAGTTCTATTACAAAGAAAGAAAATTGAAATGACATTGGAATAACCCAATTCCAATATTCCTAAGAAGCAGATAGACATTGATGGAAGTGATGCTATTCTTCCGATGGTGAAATTTTCCCAGTGAAATTTCAGTAAACAAAGTAGCTTGAATGGATTGGTCAATATATGATATCTATGGGCACTGTCATCACACCCTTATTTATGCAAAACTGATTAGCACACACATCAGACATTTGAGACAAAAAGCTGAAGAAACCGTATCCAATCCATCCCTTTGCCAAAGCAGTCTTAACTGGCTTAAGTTGCAGAAAAATATTCATGCTGTGTTCAACTTCCTTACGCTCAGCTTTATAGCAGTACTTCTCTAAAACACTTTTCAGATCCTCTCTTTTAAAATATTAATATATATTAGATACCTGTCTCTGCCTTCTGTAATCTTTATGCCTGACTATTCACATATTCAGTATCCCTTAAAGTGAACATCTTGCCTTGAGCTTGTAATCCCTTCCTTCCATTTTATCTGTGCTCACCTCATAGTGGTTAAATTTTAATTCCCTGTGTTATTCTGAAGCCATAAGTAAATCAGACAAGACTAAGTAATTTGCTTAATTTATTGTTCATTTGACTTTTGTGCCAAACAGCTTTCACTCCCTTTATGCTAAATTTCACACCACTTCCACTGACTTCTGCTGAAGTTCCATAAAACTTTTACTGGCATATTGCAATCTATCCAGGTACATACATGCTCCAGCAGAACCACTGAAAGTATATATAGTTCTGTTAGTAACATTGTACCAGCATTGTTTGGTTCACATACAGAGAAAGAATGAGCTACACTCATATTTGACACACTTACTAGTACAGTTCAACTGTAGAGTTCTGGGATTTTTTAATACAAATTAGTCATATGTTCAGAGAAAAAGGGGGAATACAGTACTTACTGAAAAAAAATGCAATCTGAAGTTACGTTGAAGTTTATTGAAATTGGGCTGGATTGGTAAAAAAATTCTGCCAAAGGGGAATACAATGTGTAATACTTGTACATAGATGATCTTGGTTGAATGGCCACTCCTTGTCCTGCTGTCCTGTTTTGACGAGAGTTAGGGTGCACTATTGCCTAGACACAAGTGATTTCTTTCACTGGAGCTACTCTTTTATGCATGAACCCAAAACTTTCAGGTGAGTCTATGCCAGTGATGAGAGACAGTCCAGAGTATTCTCTTTTCTGCTTCATTTTAAAAGCAGGATGAAGTGGCTGCTGAGCAGCCTACCTTTAATGATCAAACTGAGTGCTTGGTCAGCTAGATGAGCAACTTAGGGAGTACGAAGACTGTAACAAACTTGTGGTGCACAATCTAGTGCTCACAAGCATGCCAGAGGATTATAAGAAATGTCATACTCCCCTGCATAGTATGGGGTAGTACCTGCTTGCAGCAAATGAGACTCACTGCTCTCTGCTCTGACACCACAAAAGGTAGAATTGATCTCCTCCAAAGTCTCTGTTGTCTCCTGAAGTAGCAAAGCCCTGCAAATGAAACAAATTCCTAGAGCTAGATGCAGACCTTCAGCCACTACGATTGCTAGCAAAAGCAGGGGCTGAGGACTTTTGACTATTGACCAATGTCTACCTTCTGTCACAAGACAATGTCTCTCAGAGCAATCATCCACCTCCTGTGACTACAAGAGGCTTTTAGATTAATTCTAGAAGAAGAGATGGAAACAAGAACAGTAGGCAATGCTGCCTACTTTGCTATCCTTCCATTTCAGTGAGGAAGCAATGACACAGCAGCAGTTCCCCTTTCCTCCCAAATCATGGTCACCAATCATGTAAGGAGGCTAATGACTACCCTCTGGCCTTTTAATATAAATTCTTCTCCTCTTCTTCCCATCTATCTGTAAAATCCTCTCTCCTTTCTTTTTATGCTTTCATAATTTCCCTTTCCCTTTTGTCAGCTTTTGTTAGCTTGTCTTAATTTGGGGAGGAGTTGTTTATTAAAACATTGCCTAATATTACTGGAAGGTCCATCTGACTAGAAGGTCATCTGACTTCTGGCAGGTGAATGTTAACTGTGCCAGATTCCTCTGCAGCCCATGAACCTGGTGAACAAGGCTGTTGTGAGACATTCTCTCCCCATGTCTTCTCATTTTAAAATAAGAATCCTGGAAGGACAAAACCCTGGTAGTTTCAGCCCTCTTCATGGGTACAGAGGCTTTTTCCTCCTCTCTAATAGCTAAGACTTTCTTTTCTTAAGTGTGTGTGCTTAAATTCCTCAAGTTCTCCTTCAGCAGGATGCAAGTCTCCCAGTTGCCTGGTGTCCAGAGATTGAATGATGCCCTATGCAGTGGTCAAGTGCAGTTCCTTCTCAGCCCGTTTCTTTGGAGCCGTTTCCCTTAGAACAGCTTTTCATTAGACCAAGGATCTGAACACAAATGTCAGCTAACTGTCCTAATGGTGCTTGTAGACAGTTGCTAATTAGGATCTTTGGTTAAAGTTAATAATTGTGCTATACATTTAAAATAATTAAATGTAAACTAATAAAAATTAAATTGTTGAGAGAAAGAACTTGTGACGATAAGATAAGGGTATTCAGGGCTCTCTTAGGGGTCTCACAGACTCAGGGACAGTGAATGTTTTGAACTAGAACAGTCTCAATGAATGGTCTTTTGGTTCAAGCTTTACAAGCCTTACAAACTGTGCATTGATGGCATTGAATGACCAATAAAATTTTAAATTAATTTTGAATAAATCTGCTAAAAAGAGAAGAAGACAAAAACCAAAGGAATTTCAATTGAGTTGTCTAGGTTTTCAAGCAAGTGAAGGGAATGAGGAAAGACCATTCATTTTGTTGTTATGGATGACAGATGTATTTGAATTCTCTTCTAAATACAGAACTTTGGTTTTATTTAAAGTGTAACAATTTTTCTTTCTCCCAAGTGATCTAAAAGACGTCAGTCTGAAAATCTTCTCTCTGAACACATGCTTTTGTTCATTGAGCTGAAAAATCTGTTATTCCTATAATCATGTGCCAGCAAAGCACTCCTAAATATAAACATGTTTTCAGAAAAGTCATTCCATATTAGAACAAATGACTGATAGTACTGAATAAAGAGATCATTGTTTATTTGGCAAAGGCAGAATTCAAAAGAGAAGAAATTATTTCTGTGCAAACAATTTTTCTTTCTTCCATCTGCTTTTACATGTGCTTCCTTAACTACATTATCATGTATTATTTTTCCATTCAATTTTCAGGAAGAAAAGATATTTTAATTCTATATTTGAAATTATAAATATAAGCATTTAAACTAGATCCCAGTATGATACATAATTTTCCTGGGTGCTTTCAGACAGACAGAGCTGCGTATTAACTCTTCAGAGAGCTTTTCCCTGCTTGGTCCACATTTAATTTCTTCTTAACTAGCACATTTTAGCTTGATTTGAAAATTAATCCCAGATGTCCTTGTACATGCTGCAGCTTTTGGTATGTCTGTGCAGGCAGGGCACAGACGTGTTTGAAGCTGCCCTTCCAGATCCCATAAAAGCAAAATAGCAAGCCCAAGTCCTCTTTGTAGCTCCTCACAGAAGGAAGCGCTTGGGGCAAGACCATGTGTACATGTAGAAGAGATCTTAAAATGTCTCATTCTTCTTACTCCTGCTGTAAAAGAACACTTCCCTAGGAGCAACAGGCCTTCACAGAGACACCCCTAAGAGCTGTCTGAAGTAGAAGAGATGCTATCATTCACATCTGAGCAAGGGAGGTCCTTTCTGGCCCTTTCTTGCAAAAGCCTATATTCTTCTTCCTTAACCCTTTCAAAGTTTTCCACCAACACCGACATAATTTATTTTTGGAACTATGTAGAAAAAGCATTTTAATTGGAAACTTTAAGATGTTTTGGCTTCCTCTCCTTACCTTTCTGTTCTTGCTTCACTCAGCAAACTCAATTTAGCACTTATTACAAACTTTTACTTTGAATGTAAATATATTAATTGATACAAGAAAAATGTTCCTTTCCCATTTCCTCACTTTAAAAGTGATGAAGACTACCAAAGCTGATTTGGCAAGAGATTTGAAACTTCAGAGTTGAGAGGTGCAGAGTAGGATGACAAAAGGCTATGGGAATAAGTCGAAAAAAGAGGGTTTCAGACTGGAATTAAGGAAAAATCTTGTCATCATGAGGACAGAGAAACATGGGATCATAGTTCCCAGAAAGGCTGTATAGTCTCTGTCCTTGGTGGTTAGCAAGGTTTGACTGGACACAGCCCTGAGCAGCCTGGTTTGATTTCAGAACTGACCCTAATTTGAGCAGAGAGTTGGACTAGAGATGTCCTGAGGTCCCTTCCTCCTTGAATTATCTTATGAAGTCAGGTCTTTTTTATGTCCCAGTCTGGTTGCTTTTCAAATATTCAACAGTAACTATTGAATTTTTACTAATTCTCTATATTATTTTAAAAGATTATTAACATTAGAAATCATTTGATATAAAGCAGTCTCTTTTAACTTTGTGTCAGCTTTTATTTCCTTACTTTCTTTCCAAATGTTAACAATAAGCTGTTGGCTTAAGCATGTACATAATTTAATTAATATGCTGCTTCTCGTTTTTTCCAGATCATTAATGAAGGTGTTAAAAGTTGACTCAACACATTGTTTTGCTTATAGTCAACAAAAGTCATGAAAAACTACCTCTTTTGTAGGAGTAACCCAATATGCTAATTCCTTACCATAATTGGCACCAATGTTGCTATAGCTCATAATTAGCTGAATATCAATTAGCTTGAAAAATGAAATTTATATTAATGTTAACTTAATGCTTCATTTAAATTTACAGCTGGTTTTAATTATTTGAACAATCACCAAAAATTTTAAACCTGCAATTAGTGAGGTTTCACTTTCACAGACGATTTTCTGGGAATTTAGTAAACAAAGCAGACATAAAATATGATGAATTATTCCTAGGACTTTGCCTTTGCAATTACATGTCAACTGCTTTTATTAGAGCAGCTGAATGTTGTATATATGTTTTTTAAGCTTTAATTAAAAAACCCACAAAAAAACCTAAACAAAAATAACACAAACCCTAAAACCCCAAAGCTCCCCAAACCCCTGTTTCTTTCCTCTTTATTTGTGTCTCAGTAGAGTGTCTGGACAATGCCAGCTGTTGATATTTTTCAATATGATAAGTTGCTCAAGATGTGGAGACATACAAGCTTTATTATCTTTTCATGTTTTACAATGCAATGAACTTATTCGTAATATCTTTGTAGAGACAGGTTTTCCTCTTCTGCTTATCAAGTTTTCTCTTCAGCCACAGTGGAAACAATTTGTGAAAAACATTTTTAACGTCTTTATGAGAACTATTTTCTCAAAGAGCAAACAGGAAGATAAACAGTTTTCTCACTGGTACTTTAATGAGACTTCTCAATTTGGTCACAAATACATGAGCTGAAATTTTCTAAAAATGTCTTGGAGAACTATATTCCCCAAACACTTCGAAGAATATGATTTGAGTGTCCTACTCCCTTATTGCTTTTCAAAACCTAGTCCATAAATCCAAAACATAGCATCATACAAGCTACTATGAAGAAAATCAACTCTATCCCAGCCAAAACCATGACATCCCCAAAGAAATATTGCTGAACAATTTTCAGTAATTCCTGGCTATAATATTTAACTATTCACAAAATCACAGAATTGTTTAGGTTGGAAGGGACCTCTTGAGATCTTCTAGTCTAATGTTCCTGCTCAAGCAGGGTCACATAGAGCTGGTTGTCCAGGATCATGTCCAGAGAGGTTTCGAATATCATGAAGGATGGGTATTCCACAACTTCTCTGGGAAACGTGTTCCAGTGTTTGACCTGTGAAAGTAAAAAAGTATTTTCATAATTGAATGATGGAGCTGTGTTCGGTTGATGTTGGCCAGCTGCCAGATTCCCATCCACTCCCTTTTCTCCACAGGACAGGGGAGAAAATAAGACGAAGAAACTCGTGGGTCAAGATAAAGACAGAGAGATCACTTGCCAATTACCATCATGGACAAAGCAGACTCAACTCGGGGATAACATATTTAATTCATTCCTGCTTAAAATAGATTTGGATAGTAAGAAACAAAGACAAAAACTAAAACGCCTTCCCCAACCTGCACCCCTTTTTCCCAGTATCAACCTGACTCCTTCATTCCTGACTCTTCTACCTCCTCCCCTCCCTGCCCCCCTGTCCTGAGTGGTGCAGAAGGATGGGGATTGGGGGGGTTATGATCAGTCCATAACAGTTCCTCCCTACCAATACCTCCTCCTCACACTTTCCCCTGCTCTGGAGTGGGTCGTCCATTGGCTGGAGTCCTGCATGGGCTCCTCTCCACAGGCTGCAGTTCCTGCCAGGAGCCTGCTCCAGTGTGCTTTCTCCATGGGCCACAGATTCCTTTAGGACATTTCCACCAGCTCCATCATGGGACCCTTCATGGGCTACAGTGTGGATATCTTCTCCAGCATAGTCTTCTCCATGGGCTGCAGAGAAATACCTGCTCTGTCATGGCCTCTTCTAAAAATTCCACAGGCTACAGGGGAATCTCTGCTCCAGTGCCTGGAGCACCTTCTCCCTCTTCTTCACTGACCTTGGTGTTCATAGGGTTGTTTCTCACATTTTTTTCCCCCTCACTTCTCAATGCTGGGCAGTGTTTTGCCCTTTCTTAAATGTGTTTTCCCAAAGGCACCACCATCTTGGCTGACAGGCTCAGCTTGAGGAGACAATATAAGGTTTGTCTTCACTTTAGGTTAGGGGAACTGCCAGTTCAAAGACAACTGCTTTCTTCAATGGGCTATATTGACTGGAATTTGAGTTAGGTGAAGAGACAGGTATCCTCTACTGTTAGTAAGTTGACAAGATTTGGGAGCTGTCCAAAACGCCTGGGACATTGAAGAAGACAGCTTTACTTGTACTAGCATCTCGCAGTCTTTACTTTAATATCTTTAGAGATGTATCCAGGTGGGGATTTGGTCATATTCAGGCCAATGAAGTCTAATTAGGAAACAAAAAATTTAATTGTTAAGCAATTACTGAAGCAATGATAATAACAACATGTTCTGTGAAAGAAGTACTTTATTTCAGAGTTAAGTTGTACAACGGTTTGGATGCTTTTATCTTTTGTTCCCATTTACAAGGACCGAAAAAAACTGACAAGCATCAAAATCATGAGGCCCTTCCTCCATGTCAGTGGCTCTACACTCAGTAGCAAGAGAAAGAATTTTGAAACAATAGTCAGGAATTACTCTATGTTGGTGTGTTTTAAGACATTTGAAGTAAAAATGCACAGATTTTGACATGTGGGCTTGAGCCTGCAAGAATCAAGCATAGCTGTATTTTCTGGTACCAAAACCATAAGGTTGGAGGATGCAGCTGCATTTTAAAGAATCATAGAATCATAGGATAATTCAAGTTGGAAGTGACATCAGGTCTCTAGTCCATGTACCTGCACAAAGCAGGGTCAGCTATTTGATGACACCAGGTTGCTCAGGACTTTATCTAGTTGGGTAACCACCAATGAAAGGGACTACACATGTGAATGAAAGGGACTACACATGTGTATACACCTGACTAAACGATCTAACATTCAGAAGAGAAAAATATGCAACAGTTTCTACAAGACCACAGGAATATTTCCGTGATACCTCTAAGAAGGAAAATCCTAGAAAATCATACCTTGTGTAGCATGCCTGTATGCCACTGGAAGAGAAAACAAAAATTGGCTGAGAGCTTGAAGAAATTCCTCTAGTTTTCTACAGCAGTGAAATTCTTTTTTTTCCTTTTCCTTTCTACAGTTAATGCCTCTTAACTTGAAAAGCCTTACATACATCATATTGACAATAAATTTACAACTACTTTGTTTCCACTAGACTAATTGATAGGGTAAGCTAGTTGTTAAAATGACAGGGAACTAAACTGTACCTGAATTTCATGTCTGCTCTTCTGTACTTTAAGAACAAGATTTGTCTTCTGTATCCTAACAGTTGGATGAGAGGACATAATAGTAGGACAAGAGATTTTGAAGTCTAAAAAATAAAAATTTGTTTAGATGTAAAATTTGTTACAGCTTACAAATATTAATCTGAAAAGAACTCTGATAATATAACATTGAAAGAAATGTTATTGTAAATTAGAGTTTTGTCTTAATCTAGGTAACAATGTTTAGAAGAGCCT
Organism: Sula dactylatra; assembly: GCA_013389905.1. Classification (NCBI taxonomy): domain Eukaryota; kingdom Metazoa; phylum Chordata; class Aves; order Suliformes; family Sulidae; genus Sula; species Sula dactylatra. Next base: position 15,251 of record WEKW01011880.1, on the reverse strand, counting down.
TTCATATGATTATAAAATATTTTTACAAACAGCAAATCAATATTCTAATTCATTAGGCAATGGCTGGAACTTTTTTTTCTTCTTTTTTTAAGTAAACTATTTTAAAAATTCTTAATGAGTTTTTAAATCAAAGTCAACATCAGAAGTAGGATATGTTGCCATTTAAACACTCTCGGTTGACAGGTTTATGGTGGAAATGCTCTCCAAGTGAGCTTATCACCTGTGTAACTACAGCAGTTGTACTGGACAATGCTTTGTTACATTTAGAGCTGAACATTAGGCTGTGGAGAATTGCAGTCCCTTTGTTTTGCTCTTTCAACACCTTTCTGGAATGTATAAGGTAATATTTTTATAGGTTCTTCACAGAAGGTGAAGAAAGAACTATAACATATCTAAATTACCATACTCTCCCAGTAAAGTCCATAAAAAAATTCCTCAACACCTATCAGCTTCTAAAACTGCAATAATTCTGTGTGTAGTCTTTTAATTGCTCTGCCTTCCTCTGAAACTGTAATTCCAGTCAGAGCAAAAAGACTTGTAAACATCTTGCACACACTGCAACCACTAAAAGGATGTCTTCCTTCCTTCACAAAAATTGATGGACTATTTAAAATATTCTTTATCTGGAGTATAAGCAGGGTCCTTTCCCCTAGCTAATTTATCTGGTGCATTAACAATATAGATTATAATCACAGATGCCAGTGATTAAATGTTTCTAGGCACATTTAATTCTGTGAATACAATGTTATTAAGATATTTGACCAGTAATGAATTATGATACCAGTTTACACCAATGGAAAAAATATTTGGGTTTGCATCTGTTTTAAAACCTTCAGTCTCTTTCACTGGTGAGATTTAAATACTCTGTGTCATGCAACTAAATTTTAAACAATTTTTGTAGATTTAGTTCTGTGTTGTGACTTACATTGCATTTCTTCACATAAAGATGAGGTAAATCTTATGAGAGACAAGTTTTGGGGTGTTCTGGACAGGGGAGATAATTTATTCTTTTTTCCTTCTCTTTGACTTTGTGTGCACATTCAGATTTTCTAC
>WEKW01011880.1:0-13790 GCA_013389905.1 Sula dactylatra | reverse complement strand
TGAGGATTTATGCTTCTTTTCTTCTGCACTCTGTCTGTATGTTACATATGGCAGATTCTTATAACATTCCGAGTAAAGGAATCATGATCTGGGCTAGAGAACAAAATGTAAATAAATGAATAAATAATAATGAGTGCTTTATAAGGAAGTTTATATACACCATCTGTTGTATGCAATAAAATTAACTATTATATAATTTCTTAAAATCATACATTGATCATCTTGGAAATTTGCCTTGTTTCCTGCTAGACTGTTGGCTTTTCTGTAGACATTAACAAGGCAATTTAGAAATAAATGGGGAAAAAAAACAACCAGCCAACCCACAAATCTTGTGATAGTTAATATTTCTCATGTGTCTCATTTTAACAAGGTAAGTATAAAAAAAAGAAACACCCTCCAATGCCTTCTCTGAAAAAAAAAGTTTTTTATCTCTCTCCTTCAAAAATTTCTTATAATAAACATTTTCATTTTTTTCCAGTATCTAATTCCCAGATCATATCTTTCAAGTTTTGTATTTCTACCATTTAAAACACTTGAACTTTGCAGTCACTGTAACACTGCAAGGTTAAATGTCAGTGTTTCTGTGCATTTCTTCACTGTTGGATGATTATTTGAAATAATTTGAAAGCTCAGTTAAAGCTCCTCCATTAAGAACAAATATACTCAATGTGGAAGGAAAAGTTGCTGCAATTGTTTCTAAATTCTTAACTTTATTTAATATCTACAAGGTATTTTCCTGTGTATGATACAATAAAATGCAGATATTTTTAAGTTTGAAATTGAAAGGAAAAAAAACTTCTAAAAAGCTGTATGAAGATCTGGGGGTAAAGGTTATCCATGTGACATAGTAAGGAGATAAAAATAAGGCTGTGTTATTTTGAATAAAGGACTAATTTGTATTTGTCTAATTATTGTCTTAAGGAAATTTCAAGTTTGAGAAAAAATATAAACCAGATGTTTAATTCTATACAGTTAATGAATTGGGCCACAAACAAGCCCTCTTGTCCTTTGCATCAGTATAAACCTGGATAAGCCCCTTGGCTTTATTAGTGCTGTTTGTGAAGCATAACTGTGATATTGGAAGGAAGGTAGGATCTATAATTTTTCAGTATTTGTACTGAACACGTGTTAGTCAAAGAATAAGTCACCCAGATTTAGGATACAAAAGAATTAGATTGGAAGCAAAACATGCAGTAATCTAGTATTCACACCTTGCCTAAAGGTAGTCATCAAGTTTTCAGCTGGAGTTCCTAAGAAAATAAGCTTGAGAAAGTTGTACAGAGAACTGAGATTTCTTTTGCAGTGCTACTTTTTGACATGAATCTTAGAGTTACTTTCTCCATTTTCAAGAAGCCAATGGTGTAATTGGGAACTTTTTAGCCACATGTTGACCAAGAAGAGTGTAAGCTAAAGGAAGTTGCAGTGTCATACTCATTAGAAGCAGATGCTAGATATTGTCACTGCTCTAAGTACTTCATTGATTTCCCTCTCTAGGCAGGCTCTGACTCTTTCATCCAGCTCGACAAAAGGACTAAAACTTGAGGCAAATTAGTCCAGAACAGACTGAATCTCTAACAAAGAAAGCTTGTGAGAGCCAACAGCATAATGGTCATTGAAAAACATCAGGTTTTCTGTATTTCTATACACTACATTTATGTAAATACAGCAAAGCCATCTCTGTTCAAATATTTAAGACCATAAATGACTGCAAAAATTTACTTGGAATCTTCAGCCCTAGGTGATCCAGATACAGTTATGGCTGGTTTTTTTTTTCCTGTTATTTTTTCTTTTTTTTTTTTTTTTTTTTTTTTTTTTTTTTTTTTTTTTTTTTTTCTCCTTTGGTAATGTCCTTTTCCCCACATCATTAGTTACTCACTTGATTTTACCTGTATCCTTTCTGTAAACAGCAGCCCACATTTGCAGCCTTTCTGCACTTGCTATTTTCTCATAGAAGATTGCTGTTATTTCCCACCCTCTCCTCTTTCTTCCAGAGATCGTCACTGCCAAGTTTTATATAGTTATTCCAGGAGGGTAATTATGAGTCTTCTTTAAATGGTTTCTACAGTTTTTATGCAATGCCCAACACCTGTGCTATTAAGATTGCTCGTATTCATTTCTGATTAAAGATATTTATCTTATATAATGAGTAACTAAGAGCAAGTTTTATACACTCATTGTTTCCAAGAAGACTCATGTCTTGTACAGGGCTTTTTTAATCCAAAATGTATCATATCTGGTGAATATAAAGAGTAGTTGTGACGAATTGCTACTGTCTCATATTCCAGTCTTTGAAAAGTGAGCAGATTTAAAAAAAAAAAAAAAAGAAAAAAGTTGCAATCTTTATTGAGCTAGAAATCCCTGAGGTTGATTATTTACAAGTAAAAGGTTCATCAACAGCAACAAAAATTTACTGATTCCCACAATAACAGTGTTAGAATTTTGAGAAGCAGGTTCACTTGCAGGAGAGATGAATTTATTAAATCAAGATCTAAGCTTTTTTTGGAACAAAAAAGGAACTCAACTATTCAGGCTGCTCTAAAACATCCCCAGTGATCAAGGGTTTGTATGTTTGCCATTAAGTTGATGTTTACCTTTTGGATCTTTTCTGGACAATTTCATGTTACCACTGAAACTGATATTTTCAAACTCTCAGGGGAACAACAATGCTGACAGTTTTGACTCATCCAAGAAGAGATAATTGTGTATAATAGTTCTGAATCTGATGTGTGTGGAATAGATTAAAGAAGAATTCAGATATTTAAACTGTAACCTGAATCTTTTGTTCCTGGAAATTAATGTGAAGTATTTAGAGAGGAGTTAGTGTTTCCTATTGAAAATACTATTTTGTTGAAAAGACTGAGTTAAGTCTGTAATCTTTGTCATGAAGATATTCTATTTAGAATATCCCAGTGCTAAGGCAATCACTTGCAGTGTTTCTTACCTCACTACAACCTTACTGTATAGACCAAAATAACACGATCAAAAAGCTCTGCTTTGAAAGAAATCTCATGAACTGTGTTTAAGGTCTGACACTAGACATGTTGGGCCTATTGTATATCTTCAGGTGGTCTTCAAAAGCCCAGCAAACCTAGAGCTAGGTATTCTGTATGTGTTAAAAACATCTGTCTATTACAGACACATATAGCATAAAGAGACAGCGAGATTGTGTGCCCCCCCAGCAAATTTGCAGGTGACACCAAGCTGAGTGGTGTGGCTGACACACCAGAAGGACAGGATGTCATCCACAGGGACCTGGACAAGCTGGAGAAATGGACCCATGTGAACCTCATGAGGTTTAACAAGGCCAAGTACAAGGTCCTGCACCTGGGTCAGGGCAACCCCCAATATCCATACAGGCTGGGAGGTGAAAGGATTGAGAGCAGCCCTGTGGAGAAGGACTTGGGGGTACTGGTGGATGAAAAGCTGACATGAGCCAACAATGTGCGCCTGCAGTGCAGAAGGCCAACCATATCCCAGGCTGCATCAAAAGAAGCATGGCCAGCAGGTTGAGGGAGGTGATTCTGCCCCTCTACTCTGCTCTGGTGAGACCCCACCTGGAGTACTGTGTTCAGCTCTGGAGTCCTCAACACAGGAAGGACATGGAACTGTTGGAGCAGGTCCAGAGGAGAGCTACAAAAATGATCTGAGGGCTGGGGCACCTCTCCTACAAGGACAGGCTGAGAGAGCTGGGTTTGTTCAGCCTGGGGAAGAGAAGGCTGTGGGGAGACTTTATTGCTGCCTTTCAGTACTTAGAGGGGTACTATAGGAATGATGGAAGCAATCTCTTTAGCAAGGCCTGTTGTGACAGGACAAGGGGTAATGGTTTTAAACTAAAGAAGGGTAGATTTAGACTGAATATAAAGAAGACATTTTTTACCATGAGTGTGGTGAAGCACTGGAAGAGGTTGCCCAGAGAGGTGGTAGATGCCTCATTACTAGAAACATTCAAGGTCAGGTTGGATGGGGCTCTGAGCAACCTGATCTAGTTGGGGATGTCCCTGCGTACTGCAGGGGGTTTGGACTAGGTGACTTCTAAAGGTCCCTTCCAACCTAAACCATTCTATGATTCTATGAAAAACTCTGATAATATGCCCAACCATGTGTTTGCTCAGACCATCAAATGCTTTCAAGAAAGCCTTAGGGCACTTTCTAAGGCAATACTTTGCTCTGACAGAGGAAGAACTGATTCAAAAAGCATGTGACTTTTAGACTTCTCTTTATCTTGGTTCAAGAGTCCCAATTAGATGTGTTCCACATGGCTTTTTTCATGGTCTGGCAAAATGTGACTAAAATATACCCATATGCATTAAGTCAAAGCAAAAACATCTGAGAATACCACTTTCCTGCACTGGGTATCTCACTTCCACTCCATATGCACAGGTATAATAAAGTAAAATAAATCAGAATCACTGTCGTCATAGAGCAAAAAGGAAACAGTTTGAAAACCACCAACCATTTGGGCAGTCATTAATAATTTATTGTTTTGATTTGAACCACCCCTAACTTTATGTCTCTTCTTTGGCACTGTAATATACATTCTGTCTCTCTCATTTTGTTTCTACTCCCTCACTAGTACTTTTTGTATTCCAAAGGCGCTTCTTCCTAGACACTTTAGCTTACTCAGAGTGACTATCAGAAATGCCTAATGCCCTTCTAAGACTAACACTCCAATAATGCTAAAGCGTGTCCAGAATGTTGGAAAGATTAAAAAATATATTTTCTCATCAAAGCCAAACAATATATAACAACTTGCTCATATCTTTTTGTATTGAATTATAGGATTATCGGCAGGAAGTTTCACAGAACATTAGCTAATGAGTTTGTAGTATTTGAGAAAACAGTCAGTGCTCCTCAAGTAAATAATTTTCCCTTGAACTAACACTTTATAGGCCACACTATATTTTTAAAGAGGATAAAATGCAAAATATTTTAAAGGAAAACCTGCATCCCACAACATGAAAATTAGAGACTATAGAAGCCTCTCACCTCTTTTTATTTAATTTATTATATTTTCTAGGATACAGGGTTAATTACTCATTTTACACCATCCCAGGACTTATTTTCTGGGCTGCCTTTCAAACAGTGCAGAATCTCAAATTTTTCAAGGTATTCTTGTACACTGCTATAGAATTCTGTGTATTCTGGCTGTGCCAGGTGAGTCATTTAAGCAGCAAAACCAGTCCTGTAGTCAGACCATACTGATAAGTCTGGGTTCTTTGAAGCTTGTAATATCAGAACCTTCATCCCTCAGTCCTGCAGTCTGATGTTCATGCTTGGACCCTTGCAGATGTACAGAGCCTAATAGGCTGCTTCTAGTCATCACATCTAGCTCTTTGGATTTTGTTGTTTAGGTGAACCTGAGAAGTAGGACCACCTGCAGAGCAGGATGGGACAAGATGACAAGATAACCAATGTTAGTGTTTAATATGTTTCAAAGATTTACTTGTCTCTGTCTTCCAGTTTGAGAACAACTGACATAAAGGGTTTGACTGACATCTGCAAAGTGTTGAAAGGATATAAAATAAACAAATTGGCAGCAGAGGAAAATCTTCTTTCCCTAACACCTTTCACTTACAATCATACAATTTTTATAACAATAGTAGACACAATGTAGGTACTGTTTAGTGGGTGCTAAATGTCAGATAGACATACATATTTGACTTTGCAGTATTCCTGCAGTAGAACATAAATATTTTTTTTTAAACTCTTGGGAGTAATATATACATTTTTTCCACAGGAAATGCTGTATATACATGATTTGTTTAATCAAAAAAAAAAAAAGTTGGGTTTATTAGTTGTCCAATAACTGCTGAAAAAACACATTTAACAGATCCAGAAATAAATGGGGTAAATGTTTACCTTATAAATGATCTTATTGTAAATCTGTGACCTGTGTATAAACAGGTCATTTACCTGTTATATATACCTTATATTAGCTCTTTAAGTCTCAAGTATTAAACTGTAATCTATTTACAGTTGATTTAGAAAGAGGAAGAAATAGGTGCAAAGCAAGAGAAGAGTAAATATTGATTAAACATTGGAGGAGCCACTGAAAGACAAAGTTCTTCTAGCAAGTCCTAACTCATGAAAACATGCCTGGCTTCATTTGTTCAGTATATGCACTGTGTTGATTGGGTGTGTGTATTTGCACTCACTTGAGTGAGGCCTGGAGTTGAGGAGGCTTATGGTATCACCTGTTTGTGTGAGAAAAAAACCTGCCTGTTAGAAAGGGAGCATCTGGCATCATCTGCAAAGAAGCAAGCTCAAGCTGTTGAAACCATCTGTGAAGAGGAGAGAGATAGAGACAAGGTACAAGCTTTAGAGACCAGCATAAAGTACCAAAACTGAAAAGCTTCTTTCTTAAATAGCAAACCTGCTCTAAATAAGTACTTAACTATAGACACTTTTTGGATGCTGATAGAAAAAACCAGTGACATTTCCCTGGTGACAGAGCTGTCTGTCTCTGATGCCTGGGCGAGGCACATCAGACATCAGGAGTCCCCACACACCCTATGTATGGTGCACTGTAAGTCCACAGAGGTCCATCTGCTGTAACAGGAAAAAAAGCCTTTTGACTTTGATTTTTGAGGTGAAAAGGCAGACGTGCCAATCCTCAAAAACATCCATTCCTAAGTCCCACTCAGCCTCCTGACCCCGACTACTGAAACTGGTGTTGTCGAGAAGTTTACGTATCCATTTGAGGAAGGAAATTTTGCCTCCTCTCTCTTAATCATATTTAAACTTCTTTCCTTTAAACTTACCTAAAATATATCTGGGTGGATTTGTACAAATCATTCTGTTGTTCATTGCCTCAAACATAGCTAATGCAAACCTGCCTTACTGGAGTTCTCATTTATGCAACTTATCACTTTTAAAACACTTCAAGGTTAATGCCTACCTCATCTGCAGTTGTATATACATCAAGGATGCAGACTCCATTGCCATGCTGGCTGGTATCCTGGCTTTTGATCGCCTGTTTGTTGCATTTTTCACACAAACAATGTCACTTTCTCATGTTCCCATTCCTGTGTGGAAACAACTCTAAAAAATCCTCACTTGCACTTTAAATCCTTCCTTCAAGCTTGTCTTTGTGGCAATGATAGAAACCACTTGTCAGTGATTAGCCAGCTGGTGTGACCACTGCATATTGCACTGGGTACAGCTGTCTTACTGCTATTTTTGTGTTTCCTCTCCATCTGTCTTATCCACCTGCTGTCTCTCATTTCAAACTTAAATTTAAACTCCCTGGGCAAAAACTCTCAATTTGCTATGCTTGTACAGTGCCTAGCACAGTATGTCCTTAGCTATATGTTCTCCTTCAATATGAACTAATATGTGCTAAGCTGGCTGAGATTCTGCATCTCAGGGCAGATTTACACTGTCTGTTCACTGATACAGAAGCGTGAGCAAGATTAAACACTTCTGGTCGTCTTTGCAAATGACCTGGGAAGTAGGACGAAACAGCACATTTTGATTTCCAGGCTGTCATGGCTGGACCTTAGCAAAGGCTGACCGGGTGTCTTTACACAGGAATATACCTGTTGGAGGAAGGTCAAAATCTATACCTCATGTACTATAACACACATACATGTTTGTACAAGTTATGTGATATTGTGCACAATACTGTACATAATATGGAAGCGCATACACAATATTTATGCTGTAATGCCATTTACTTTTCACCTAGCCACAGAACAGGCTGAGTAATAGACACAGAATCTCAAAGAATAGAAAGTGGAAATTGCGGCCTTGTGTTTTATCTTCACCACTCTAAACTTTTCTTTTGATACTCCATGACAGTGCCCAATTTTAGAAGTACTTTAGGGATATAATTCCATTACAGAATTTTTTAATTTTTTTTTTTTTTAATTAAGAGGGTACCTCTCTTTCCAAGAAGGCTTTCCTAAATATTCCCAGGTCTAATTCAAATGTTTTACAGCACCATATCCCTACCACAGTTCAAATATAGTTCAACAATTTCCATTTATTGTAGAACCGCACTGGTAAATCTGTACATATGGCTGAGGAGGCACTTCTATGATAAACTCCTGTGTTTAAACATGTGACATTGTGGAAAAATTAACTCTATGAGATCAAATTTGTTATACTCATTGCCTAAAGGCAAATTTACATGCTCAAATTTATAAAAATTCCATTTACTTGTTCATAAAGTTGCAGCTATGTAAGAAGGGAGACATCGTGCTTTAAAGCACTATTCAAGTGCTTGATACTTGTTTTGGACATCCACAGCTTGGATATAGAAGGAGTAGGCTGGAATAATATTGGGCTATGAATTTAACTAAACTGCAGCTATCTGTACAGATGGTTTTGTCCTGTTTATGGATGTCTGCCAACAGCTTAGGTTTATTTATTTTATATTGAAAATTCCCCAGATCCTGTCCTTGTAGTTTGCTGCTTTGATAAACTTCAGATGCGTATAATACAACAATGACAGATCTAACAGAGATATTATGAATGAGTGGAAACTCATGAACATCATTATTAAGATTTAGAATGACATAAACTTTGTCTGAGCTTTTATTACTGATTTCTGTGTTGTCTTTTCTGAACTGATAACTTTGCTTGCATGGTGCTAGAAAAAAATGTACAGTTAGAATCCAGTCCTGAAGTTTGTATAAGTATCAGTAAAAAAAAACTAGAAAAGAGGATAAACAAAAAGAGTGGAAAAACTAAAAAAACAACCAACCAACCAACCAATCTCCCTTCCCCCAAAAAAAAACACCCAGGACAAAAGCTTCAGAAGTTCTTAGGTTTTAGCTGTGTACATTTCTTGGCCTCTGTTCCCAGGACCACTTCCTGAATAGGAATGTATCCTGCAGGATCAGATTCCCTTCCTTACTTTCCTTCTCCTCCTCCCTCAAACCCCTCTACATCTTGGCTTCTATGCAAGGAAATCACAGACTGAAGGGAAATAGTGAAGTTGTCCAAGAGATCCTCTGATCTGGGTGATTAGGAAACTGCAACCCTCAGGCACTCTGCAGCTTGCCCCAGTAGGAAATCATAAATTGGTACACCGGGGATTAAGTCTTTTAAAATTAAATGGAGAAAGGCAAAACATGAACCACAGGCAGAAAACTGATTTGCAAATTCATGAACAAATTGAGAAATATTTTAAGGTAGTTTTCTTTTTCTTTTTTAAACACTGAGGGATTTGCAATTAGAATAAACTGTTAAGCAAAGTAATAAAACGTTTTAGTTGACCCTAGCAGCTTTTACCATGAATATATTTTGGTCAGCTGGAAGGCATTGTGATAAATGCAAGATTATTTTGACTAAATTACTTAGTATAGTACGATACAAAATGATTATATCTTCTGGTGTTAGACTTGTGTTAGAATTGTGGCTAGCGGGTTGAGGGAGGTGATTCCCCCCTCTACTCTGCTCTCGTGAGACCCCACCAGGAGTACTGTGTTCAGCTCTGGGGCCTGCAGCATAAGAAAGATATGAGTGGGTCCAGAGGAGTGCCGCAAAGATGATCAGGGGTTGGAGCACCTCCCCTTACAGGCTGAGACAGTTGGGGTTGTTTAGCCTGGAGAAGAGAAACCTCCAGGGAGACCCTATAGCACCTTCCAGTACTTAAAGGGGGCCTAGAGGAAAGGTGGGGAGGGACGCTTTGTCAGGGGGCATAGTGGCAATAGGATGAGGGGTAATGGTTTTAAACGGAAAGAGAGTAGATTTAGATTAGCTATTAGGAAGAAATTCTTTACTGTGAGGGTGATAAGACACTGGAAGAGATTGCCCAGAGAAGTGGTGGATGCCCCGTCCCTGGAAGTGTTCAAGGCCAGGTTGGATGTGGCTTTGAGCAACCTGGTCTAGTGGAAGATGCCCTGCCCATGGCAGGGGGGTTGGAACCACATGATCTTTAAAGTCCCTACCAACCTAAACCATTCTGTGATTCTATAATTCTGTTTACAGATTTGAGTGTTAAAGGTTTAGTCCCTCCCCTGCCAAAGTAAGTTTTGGGGGTTTGGGTTTTATTCTTTGTTGGAGATTTCCTAGTATTGATTACTTTCCTGGGGAACAATTTGCTGGTCTTGGTTATTTTCAATTTAGAAACTTTAACGATTCTAAGCATGCAAACACAAGTGAAATTTTTCTGTCTCCTTCCCTTTGCCCTTTGAGAAAGTATGCATCCCTTTCTGACATTTAAGGATACAGTGACAGAAAATTAATTTCACTGAATTGGAAGGGAATTTGCAGCAGCAGTTTAATTACGTAAATTAAATTTGCATAAACTTTCTCAAAAATAAAGCAGACTATTTACCCGTCAACATAAGCACCAGGTCTAAATACTTAATCTTTCAGGTCCACATTATTTCACTTAACAATGTTTGCAAGTGAGAGCACCAATATTTATCTCCAATATTCAAGTTTGAAGTTAGCAAATTACAATTGCTAACTTGTGTGAAAACTACCTTTACTCAGGCAGTGGTCAAAACTCTGTGATAACAATGACTGTTACCCAGAATGTGAAAACTTAGTTTCAGGTGACAGGCAATTACAGTTATATTAATTTCTGTAATTGCTCATATTTCTACTTTTACAGAAGCACAGTCTCTTTTTTTGAATGTCTTTAATAAGGAAGGTGATTAAAAAGCCTGTAGTGTTACTGTTAATCTATGCTTCTTCGTTACTTTCCACCACTGCTTGTTTTCTGTATGTTCTGCACCAACACACTTAATTTCTCTCTTTTTTTTAATTGTTACCAAACCCCCCTAATTTAGCAATGTCTCTCCATGCTCTTCAACTCTGATTTGGGGCTATTTCAAAGTCATTAATCTGCTAAATTAACGTAGATGGAAGCACTAATTGTAGTGGTATTTTTTTGCAGTCTTCTTGTCATCCATCATTATGATAGTAAATTTATTGTGTGGCACAATAATTAGATATAAGCTAAATTGATCCAGGAGATTTTAGTACTCAGGAATCTAATGTTTGAAAGAAGTAGTCTGGCACTTGGTTTCCCATGAGCTAACTGGTTCTATATGTGGATACAGTCATTGGCTTCAGTAAACAGTACAGATTTGAAGGGGTTAACAAAATTCAGAAAGATCCTTCTAGTTTTCCTTTAGTAATAAAAACAGGAACCAGAGCACAGCACCATATGAACTTCCCTTCCTATACAGGCTTGCTCTGATAGTATCTTCATCCAAGATCTCTCACTAAATAGTATTGCAGAAGTCTATTTGCACAGTTTTGAGATGGAGATTAATAAACAGCTGAGCCTGTGTTTCAGCATGCAGTTCATTATATGAACTGGTTGTAAAGCAATATGAAAATATCATAATGATAAAAAAGGCTGTGCATTCCTTTCCGAGGACCTTTCAGCTGTGATAAGAAGAATGATGGATAAAAGAGTCCATTGTCTGGTTTCATTGCTACTCTTCTTTCCAGGTACATAGTGTTTAAAGAAATAATATATTTTTCAGTAATTTTTTACTTGGGACTAAGTCTTGGAAAGTGTTCCATCTTTTGTAGATATACAGAAATGAGAAATAAGTGAAGTATATTTATTTTAATGTTTATAGTCTTATTTTTCTATCAGCTCTAACTCCAGTCACAATTTTTTTCTTTTTCATTGGAGTACCTGTGTGAACCTTGGTGACCTGTTTCTTGTTAGAGTACTGTTCCCTTCCACAGAAAAAAAAGATAGCAAAAAAACAAAGAAAACAATGCTGAAGGACACTAAGGCTATAAACTGAAGAACACCAGAGACAGGAAACAGAATTCTTTCTGAAACTGGGTTACTTCAGATTTCATTTATATCCTTGTCACATTGCAATCACTGCCTTTTTTAGTCCCTTATCTGCATATAATATACTTTGGTGTCTATCACAGACTTTTTTTTTTCTTTTCTTTTTTAGAACACTCTATTTTGTCATTGTTTTTTACTTTTTTATTTTAGCTAAATATTAAGCAACTATTCCCTTGTGCCATTATCAGGATAAGGTGGAAACCCTAACAATATGAAATTAGTGGGATGACGTCTTCCCATCTTAGAAGACGTCTAATATGAGAAATAAATTTCTCACTAAAGAAGGCAGTCCACTAAAACATAAATCCATCACCTACTTTGCAAGATTTCAAGAAGGATGTCCAGACTTGTTTTATATATTTTTTCTAGTTAAAATCAATCATTGCTTTTCTACTGTCTAACCTATTTCTATCTGTTACACAAAACTTCTCTTGACTAAATCAACAGAAACTCCTGAAAGATGTCGATGAGAACACTCCTCAGGGTGGCACCCTTGGGACAGAATGCTTCTCTATTTTTCCTACTTTGTCATCTTTTTATTGGAATGTGTTGCATCTCAGAGTTTTTGTTTTTCTTTTAGTGCCTCACAATACTTCGGGTTCATGCTTTGTGTTTGTTCATATTAAAAGAAAACAAGCAACATAACATTAAATAAAAGAAAAAGGAAAGAAGAAAATAGGAAGAAAAAGAAAAAGAAAAAAGAAAAAAGGGAAAAGAAAAAGAAAGGATGGAAAAAGAAAAAGGAAAAGGAAAATGGGAAGGAAAAACAAAAGGAAAAGGAAAAGAAAAAAATGGAAAAGAAAAACAGAAATCACACTGCTTTCAATCAGTTAATTCATAGATGTGCTCTCACTCTGCAAGCGATCTCTCAGTTGACCTAGTTACAAAAGGACCTTGATCACAAAAGTTAGGAAGACAGATAAGTTTTCTCTTAGGTTAATCACACACAGATAGCTTTAATTATGTGAAATATAGGTGCTGGGAAGAGGAATAAACTTCAAGAGTTTGGCCACAGAATGAAAAATTAAAGAATGGCTTCTATGGAACAGTCATATCCCAAAGATACATTTTTGCAAGGTGCTACCTTCTAGCTCGAATATTACTCAAGGAAAGCTATTTGTTTAGTTTGGATTCAGAAATATAGATAGCGAGAGATAAAATACTCAGAAGATACAGCATGTAAGCTAAGAGTTTTGTTTTGTCTTTGAACAGTATTTGAGATTCTTAGCTGTTAACGAGACTTTTGTATCCACTCTATTGCTAAAACTGTTATTTCCGAGGTTTCTGGTAGTCTTTATTATTACTGTAGCAAGGTCAACAAATAATTACTGCTGTTCATTCATCTATATACTCTCCAATTTTTGTTTGCCTCAAACACCATCATATCTATGAAATATTAATTTAGTGATGGCTAGGACCAAGATCCATTTTCAGATTTTTTACATCTCTTTAGTCATATTTCTTTTCTCTGAGAACAAAGGAGAACCATCTTAGAGAAAATAAGACAGTTGAGGTTTAAAAGCACCTTTGACCTATTAAAAGACAACATGAATTGTTGCATCTGTATTTGTTTAAGGAGGACAAAAAAATATTAAGATCTGGAAGGAACCAGATATCTTGTGGGATTATAAATCATTTGCTGCTTGCTTTTAAAAACAACATCCCTGGTAAGCTTGTGTGCTGTTTAAGAGAAAATGTATTTTATAAATGGAACATATCTTTTGGAGTCTTGCAGCACCAAGTGCAACTACAGAGGGACCTTCTGCCTGAAAGTTAGGTTGTTCCAGCCCTCTGATGTAAAGTAAAACTAAAATTACAGCAGAAAGAGGCCCAGATGCAGAAACAAAGACAGCCTGGCACTATTATTTTTCCACACACTGTTCCTGGATTTGAGAAGGTTTCAATGCACAATATCACTGAATTCAACCAGTCCTTTGATATCAGAGTGGCTATCCTTTTCCAGGGCATGACCTTATCTTGACACACCAGCTAGTAACCCTGCTACTGTAGGATA
>WEKW01011879.1:19343-35738 GCA_013389905.1 Sula dactylatra | reverse complement strand
GAAACGTTCTCTACTTTTCTGTACCTTTTCTTATTTCAGCTTTCTTCTGTGCAGTATTTTTACACTATAGGGCATTCTATATTGTGTGTGTGATGCTATTACTGAAGTCAAAGGGTAATTGATGGAGTTTGTCATGATTTTATAGAAAAGAAATATGGGTTTTGGCAAAATGTACCTATTTTCTCACCCTATACTTAAGACATCAATTTACATACTTTAAACATTTTCTAAATAAAGTATTTACTAATGTATTCACTAATGATATAAAATTAATGGAAGAAGAAAGAAGAAATATATATAACATAAAAAATTCTGGAAGTCAGATGATTCTGTTCATAGTAACACTACCAGGTGATAAAAATGATATTTATGATTCCCAACCACTCCTCACGATGCAGGACAAGCATAGTACTGTTTTAGAGCTTCCACATCTCTGTCTGGGAAATCCTGTGGATAGATGCATATCTGCTGTAAAGGGCATGTGCTACTGAAGTGTACATACTAGTTCATTGCATAGACAACCAGCACAGAAACACTTTGTTGACGTGTTCTGGATAAGCTGAACTAATTCATGAATGCTTAGTAGGTTCCAAATGATACTGCTGGATTCAGAGAGCGAATGCTGTAGTAAGTCTCTTAAATAAGGTTCTCAGATCTCAAACATTTTTTTCCCCACATGCATGTACAGTATATATAGATTTCTTACCCAATTTAACCCTGATCTTCTGAGCTGAAAGCAAGTTTATACTATGTGCCAAGAGAATTCTTACCCTGCTGCCGATATACCTGCTTTCATTGTTATTACTAGAAGTTACGAAAGTTGGGCATTTATAGAAAAGTTGTGTATCTTTTCCTTTTCTTTTTGCTTCTATGAATCTTGCAGAGCACAGGCACTAATGTATAAAACCTCTCCTGATTATTTCTTTGGGCTATATTGGTAATTACAGAAAAGGCGATGGAATACTATAAAAATTGACAGAAAAATCCTTAGAAGTAATCTGAGTTTGTCTTTCTTAATGTATATGCTCATTAGTAGTCTGTAATTTGTTTTTATGCAGAAGTTTCTAGGATGACTCCAGGCTGTTCTTAGACTGATAGGAGTCCTCAGAAAACTCCAAAGTACAAACGCATTTTTCTCCCCTGCTGCATTTTCATGACTTAGACTGTTATGTTACTGTCAAATTAAATACCTCTTTTCTTCACCATTCAAGAGGTCTAGTACCTCAAACAATTGTCTTTTTAACTTCTCTGTAACCTTCATATATCTGACTTACAGCTATTTCTTACAGAGAAAGTATGTGTGCTTGTATCCATGTACCCTAGGTAGGTAACATATCATAGTACCATAGAATCTCAGAATCATACAATAGTTTGGGTTGGAAGGGACCTTTAAAGGTCGTCTAGTCCAAACCCCTGCAATGAGCAGGGTCATTTTCAACTAGATCAGGTTGCTCAGAGTCCCATCCAACCTCACCTTGAATGTTTCCAGACATGGGGCATCTATTGCCACTCTGGGCAACCTGTTCCAGGGTTTCATCACCTTCTTCATAAAAAAATTCTTCCTTATACCTAGTCTAAATCTACCCTTTTTCAGTTTAAAGCCATTACCCCTTGTCCTATCGCATCAGGCCCTGCTAAAAAGTTTGTCCCCATCTTTCCAAGGTAAGCGAGTACAAGGTGATAGAAAGAAACATATAAGAGGATAATTCCAAATGCTGAAGGTGAAAGAGATGTTGGGTAGGTTGGGGATAATCCATGATGTGCTTGAAGTTGAAGAGAAGTGGTTTGCTTGATTCAGTGGAGAAGTGGAAGCCAGCAGACTGTCAAGAAGGGTGACAATGTCAAAGTGACAAAGTAGAGAAAATCTCTGCAGCTTCATTTGACAAAAGCTGTGTGAGACTGCAGTTGTCACAACCAGAAAGAAAAGGATGGTTCAGTAACTGAGAAGCTGACAAGAGCCAGGGTGGGAATTTCAGGTATGTGGCTGTGACAGAAAATACTGGTCCTTAAGGAACAAGTAAATGCAGAGGTAAGGACCTAAAGTTCTTTGACCTAAATCAAAGATACATCCAACCAGTGGTCCAGAGTAACAAGAAGAATGACATGATTAGAATACATCGCATCTGAGAAAAGGAAAGCTAGAGAAAATAATAAAAAATTGACAGTTTTCTCTAATTCATGCTCAACATTGCCTTTTTGCAGACATGGAAGAAGGTTACAGCACACAGTGGTAAGAGAAACCCCTCCTTACCCTCTAAGTTACCTTCTAAGATACCCTTACAGAACTGGTAGGAGGCTGGGTATGGTAGATGAAGTGCATAATGAGAAAGAGGAGGGACCTCAGCAAGCAGTCTTGCCAAGATCAGAGAAACCAACCCCTCACAACAAAATCTGCATTAAGCACAGCACCGAGAGGAAACAACTGTGAGTTATGGTCATTGGTGATTTCCTCCTGTGTGGAATGGAAGTACCCTTTCACAGGAAGGTTTTCATGGTAGTTTGCTGACTTCCTGGGCCTGAGTTAGGGATGTCATCACAAGACTGAAAAGCCTAGTCCAAACTTCAGACTACTATCTATTTCTGCTCTTTCACATGGGAACAAATAATGTCGCAACAAAAAGTTGGATGTCAATCAAAAGAGACTTCAGACCCCTGGAAAGAATTTTAAAAATTTCAGAGCATAGGTAGTGTTTTCCTCAATGTCCTCAATTTCCTCAATCCTCCCAATAGTGGGGGGACACTTCAGAAGATACAGGTGAGCCCAGGATATCAATACCTGGCTGCAGGAGGACTGGTGCCTGTGTCAAAGCTTTGAGTTTTTAAAACACAGAAGAGCCTTCAAGAGAGAAAGTATGCTGGGCCCTGACAGGATCCAACTGCCCCAATGGGGAAAAGAGGTTTTTGGGCATAAGCTGGCAGGATTGATCGAAAGAGCTGTAAACTAAAATAGATGGAGGAAGGAGATACCATTGCAGTAGGTAAGCCAGGGGTTGGCATGGCATCGCCTGAGGGCGGCAATACTAGTGGGAACATTTACACTGCTCCTGGGAGCATGAAGGGCCCAGGAGCGTATCTCAAATGCTTGGACAACAACAAAAGCAGTATGAGAAACATACAGGATGAACTTGAAGTGTTGGTCATCTCCCAGAGCTACAACACCTTTGGTATTAGACATGGTGGAATGAGTCCCACGGCTGGAGTACTGGGATGTAGGGCTACAGGCTATTCAGGAGTGGTAGGCAAAGCAGGCAAGGTAGAGGTGTCACACTACATGTAAGGGAGAGGTTTGATTGTACAACCCTTACAGTCAGTGAAGACGTGGTTGAGAGCCTCTGGGTGAAGATTAGGGAGATGTAAAACAAAGGAGATGTTGTAGTGCTGTTGACTCTCTTGAGGGACAAGAGGTCTTGCAGAGGGATATACATAGATTGGAGCACTGGGCAATCATCAATGGGATGAAATTGAACAAGTCCAAATACCAGATTCTGCACTTAGGATGGAGTAATGCCAGGCAAAAGTATAAAACGGGAGAGGAGTGGACAGAAAGCAGCCCTGCAGAAAGGGATCTGGGAGTGCCCTGTTTTCAGCTGGGATAGAGTTAATTTTCTCCATAGTAGCTAGTGTGGGGCTACGTTTTGGATTTATGCTGAAAACAGTGTTGATAATGTGGAGATGTTTTAGTTGTTGCTAAGTAGTGCTTACACTAGTCAAGGACTTTTTCAGCTTGCCATGCTCTGCCAGGTGCACAAGAAGCCGGGAGGGGACACAGCTGGGACAGTTGACCCAAACTGACCAGAGGCATATTCCATACCATATGACATCGTGAGTATATAAAGCTGGGAGAAGAAGGAAAGGGCGACATTTGGAGTGATGGCGTTTGTCTTCCCAAGTAACTGTTACACGTGAGGGAGCTCTGTTTTCCTGGAGATGGCTGAACACCTGCCTACCCATGGGAAGCAGTGAATTCCTTGTTTTGCTTTGCTGGTGCGCATGGCTTTTGCTTTGCCTATTAAACTGTCTTTATCTCAACCCAGGGGTTTCCTCACTTTTACTCTTCTGATTCTCTCCCCCATCCCACCAGGGGGGAGTGAGCGAGCGGCTGCATGGTGCTGGGTTGCTGACTGGGACTAAACCATGACAGGGGGTGCTGATCAACAGCAGGCTCAATATGAGTCAGCAGCATGCCCTGGCAGCTAAGAGAGCAAACCTCATCTTGGGATGCATCAAACACGGTATAACCAGCCAGTTAAAAGAGGTGATTATCCCGCTGTATTCAACATTGGTGCAGCCTCACCCTGAGTACTGTGTGCAGCTCTGAGCCCCACAATTTAAGAAGGGTGTGAAGGTCCTTGAATGTATCCAGAGGAGCACAATAAAACTGGGAAAAGGGCTGGAAGGCATGTCCTGTGAGGAGTGGCTGAGGACTCTGGGCTTGTCTAGGTTGGAGAAAAGGAGGCTGAGGGGTGACCTACAGCTTCCTGAGGAGGGGAAGTGGAGAGAGGTACTGATCCCTTCGTGGGATCCAATGACAGAACGTGTGGGAATAGCTCAAAGCTGCAGCAGGGGAGGTTTAGACTGGACATTGGGAAGCATTTCTTTACTGAAAAGGTTTTCAAACACTGGAGTAGGCTTCCTAGAGAGATGGTCAATGCATCAATCCTGTCAGTGTTTAAGAAATATTTGGACAATGGACTTACTAACATATTTTAACTTTTGGTCAGCCCTGAAGTGGTCAGGCAGTTGGACCAGATGATCATTGTAGGTCCCTTCCAACTGAAATATTCTATTCTATTCTATTCTATTCTATTCTATTCTATTCTATTCTATTCTATTCTATTCTATTCTATTCTATTCCAAATGGCCACAAGAAGATTTCTGAGTTACAATGCAATTTTTTGTACTGTCTTTGTAGAACACCATTACTATGGTTAATATACACAATAAAGTATTTGAATATTAATGAAATAATGTTTAAGAAAAATGAGTCTATCATAATGCTTAACAGAACAAAACAAAATTGCAAGTTCTTTCATTAAAATATCGGAATACCAAAAATAATCCATGAGCCAAGTTTTCTTTTCCACTGAAATCCTTTCAGCTCCACACTGTCAGAACCCACCTCAGAATTGGCAAAAAATAAAGTGGCATCCTTGAGGCAGTCTAATTTTGTTGGTGATGAACACAGAGGGATAAGTGTAATTCCTACTTTATGTGGTCTTTACTTGAAGGCTGCGGAAGAAGGCAACATCTGACGGTGCTAAAACTTTTCTCCCAGAATGTTAGTGTGCAAGGAAGGTTCACTGTTCAAACTTATTTTTATCAATAATTATAAAATCATTTTCTTGCTCTATAAGGAAGCAAGCAAACCACTTTTATTCGTTTACATAACCTTAAAAATACCCCAGTACCTTTATGGAACTGTTGGCTATATTGAAATATCTTAGAGTTTATGGTTTTTCAGATGAATTTTGGAAGCATAAATTCACAAAACGGTTGAGGTTGGAAGGTACCCTCTGGTGTATCAGGCACTCCTCCCAGTTTTGTGTCATCAACCATGCTGTGGATACACCCTGCCCTATCAACTAGATCATTAATGAAGATGTTAAAACAGGATTAGACTCAGTTTTGATCCCTAGGATACACCATTAGTTACTGGTCTCCAACTAAACTTCATTACATTGACCACCATCTTCTGAGCTTGGCTGTTCAGTTAGTTTTCAATCCACCTCACTGTCTGCTCATGCAGCCTGTACATCAACAGCTTGTCTATGAGTATATTATGGGAGACAGTGTCAACGGCCTTACTGAAGTCTGGGTAGACAATATCCGCTGCTGCCTGAAACTGAAATTACAAGGTGCCTGAAACTGCTTTTCCTGCTTCATAAATCTGTTTTGCCTTTTGTGATAATGACTGGTAGTATCTGTACTATAAAGCCTTTTTACACAGGAATTGAAGACCTTCTTTTTCACTGTTACCCTATTTTGTGTTTGTAGGTGCTTCCTCAGGAGAATTTATTTCTCTTAACTGCCCACATTTCTCTTAACTGTGGCTTCTGTGAAAAACTTCTAATACAAATCCCATGACTACAATACCTAATGGAACATAAAATATACATAAATTCTAACTTTAGCATAAAGACACCTATTTATAGCTTTTTATAAAATGTAATGTATAAATAAATGTATAAAATATATAGGTATAAATATATAAATAAACATGTGCAAATAAATATGTAAATGTGTAAATAAATGTATAAAATTTCAGTAAGTGGTGGTTTTTAAGCTCACCCTGCAGCAGGGTCTTGGTGATTTGTTTTTTACTTCCTAGTTTCAACACTCATTAAAGAAACCAATTAAACTCTCTGGCTTCTCCCTATATTTCATTTTCTTCCCCAAAAGCTTCCATGTTTTCTGTTAGACCACCCTCCTTCTCACTCCATGTCTGAGTCCATGAGCAATTACAGATTAAGAACTCAGTTCTACCTCCTGTTATGCTAATCATGACTTATGCCAAGTTCAATTTAGTGTCTTTGAAATTCTGTCCTTGTGGAGACAAAGAAAATGTTGAATAATGATCAAGTCACACATTTGATGGAAAGTAGTATCTGAAACACCAGTACGTTTAAGAAAACATATCTGAAAATAGGTACAATTCTTCACTAGCAGTTTTTGGGATACTTCTGTAACATATTCTTTTGTCTGCCAGTCTGTCATCTTGTCAGAGCTTTCCTATACTCTCTGGACAGCCCAAGGGAAATATATCTCTGCAAATACCATGGATTTATAAGGGTCTGTAGCTCTCTAGATTCCATCTTTCTAACTTGGTGAAGCAACTACATCATACCAGCCCAGAATATGGCAGAATGCAGCATACAAACCCAGGTTAACTTGATAAATAACTCTAGCTGAGCTTCCACACTTTGTTGATATTCCACTACTAGACCTGGCATTTGTGAAGTAAAACCTATTGGTTAATCATCAAAAGAAAAGATTGTTAATAAGCTGCTGATAATTACTAACCATGTACAAATATTCTAAATGTAGTTAATTTGTTTTAAAAAGATAGTGTCACATATCTGTATACGTGTCAGTGAAAATGAGCAATTCAAGTGCACTGTTAAACCTTTTTTTCATAGGTTCTGGTCAATGGCTGGTTTACATGCTGCATTCATAGAATTATTTTAGACTCATTCATGGAATATCAACTCCATGTCTGTCACAGTCTCTAAGATATTTTTTTTTTTAAATGAAAGTGAATATGTATTAAAATTATCCATATCCTCTCCCATATTTCTTAGTTTATTATCACTTAAATACTGGAAGAATTATAACTTAGTATTTGAAAATATAAAAACATTAATAAAAAACTGTCCTTGCTATAAAGAATATATATTTAGCATGGACTCAATATTCAATGTATTCTTAGGCTGTTTTGTATTCATGAAATGAGAATAGGTTTACTTGCTAATATTGCAAAATAGACCTTAATCCAATGGATTCTCCCAATTGTCCACATTGGCCTGCATTGTCACTTCACAAGCAGAGTCTCTGGCAATGCAAGTGCTAAAATTAAATGTGCTCAAAGGCAATGTATACTTAGGCTATGTTTATAGTTTCTCAGATTACCCGATAAGCAAATATCATTTCAATAGTAAATAAACCAGTATGTCTTTGCAGCACAGTATCAACATAAACCATAATTTAGCACTATTTAAATCCAAGAGCTTTGATGTATTATAATGAAAATATTTAGTGGTTAGTGAATTTGATGATGGACATTCTTCTGCCAGTGACTATGACTTATGATATTGTTTTACACTCTAAGACAGAAGATCATTAGATGAAATAAATAAAACAGTTTATTGAGAAAATCAGTAGTGAGGAAACTTAGAAATAGCTCTAGAAGGCAGATACCAGAAGTTTTCCTGCTTGATTTGTCAAGGTACCAACACTCTTGAGCAGGTTTGGAGCTTTAAATCAACTCTTTATGAAGACTTCATCTAAATAAGAAAAGTTAGATAATTAGCTGTGAAGTATTGCCAGACTGTTGTGGTTTAGCCCCAGTCAGCAACTAAGCACCACACAGCCACTCACTCACTCCCCCCACCCCTGTGCGATGGGGGAGAGAATCGGAGGAGCAAAAGCAAGAAAACCCATGGGTTGAGATAAGAACAGTTTAATAATTAAAATGAAATAGTAAGAGTAGTAATGGTAATGATAATAATAATGTTAATGATAATATAATAAAAAAAAATAACGAGAGAGAGAAATGAAACCCAGGGAAAAGAGGGAAAAGAAAAAAAACCCACAAGTGCTGCAACCGCTCACCACCCGCTGACTGACACGCCAGTCCCCGAGCTGCGATCGCGCCTTCCCCCGGCCAACTCCCCCCAGTTAATATACTGGGCATGACGTCACATGGTATGGAATATCCCTTTGGCCAATTTGGATCAGCTCTCTTGGTTATATCCCCTCCCCTCTCAGGTTCTTGTGCACCTGGCAGAGCATGGGAAGCTGGAAAAGTCCTTGACTAGTGTAAGCACTACCTAGCAACAACTAAAACATCAGCGTGTTATCAAATTATTTTCATACTAAGTCTAAAACACAGCACTATATTAGCTACAGTGAAGAAAATCAACTATCCCAGCTAAAACCATGACACAGACAGGTAATATTTCTGACAGAAAACAGAATATATTCATCAGTGAGATTTTAGAAAACTAAATTTCTTGGTCTCGGTGTTAAGGATAATTTTAGATATATCTATTTCTGAAATGCATTTAAGCATATCTTATTGGCAAAATCTGTATTCTCCAGCCAATTGTCCTGTAATCATAGGAAAGAGTGCTGATAGGCTCTCTTTAGGAGTGGTGAACTGTACTTAAACATTTGAAACAAGTTTTTCATTAATGGAGAGTCCATAAAGAAATCAATTTCAGTACCTAACTAACTCTGACATTAGAAAGTTTTTGTCTTCTCCTTCTTTTCTTTCACTTCTCTTTTAAAAAAAGTCAGTCTTTATAGGATTCCTCTGAAGAATGAGAGGGAGTTCATTTTTAAAACAAAACTTCTGATGTCTGAATTTTCCATTGTGCTACAAAGGCACTTTTCCTTCTTGGAAGGTATGTCATGTATAATGACCTATTCATTTTTAGTAACCATTTAGAAGGTACAAAAATTACTTTTCTCCATCCTTTGGCTGAGGAATTCCCTTCCCTCATAAGTACTACAGAGAAACTAAGATATTCTCAGTGATGAAAAATGCTATTGCAGAATGTTCCACATTGTACACCATCTTCTATTGTTTATATATTTCTCTGTAGTATATAAAATATACTACAGATTTATGTGACTCCACTCAAAGACCTTTGGTAGTTGCAGAAACCTTCCTCTCAGCTCCATCTCTGTAGGTAAGATTCCTGGGGGTGGGGGGAGGGAAGGGAAAAAAAAAAAGTAGCAGTAATCCTTAGTGGTGCAAATAGTTTCCCAACATGTCATTAGTTTAAATAAGATTGCATAAAATTATCTGATTGCTTCAATTAACTCACATTCATAAAATAATAGACATGTAACAATACAAACTCAAATTTCATAGTTTAGTCATTTCTGTCATAAATGCAGACTGCAGTCATCTTGTCCGTATGGACAAGAAAGAATGGATGGACACTATGTAGTGCGTCCTCAGGTAGCTTTAGAAATGTATCACATTCCCTCACTCCTTACTCACAGCAGAGATGTATGCTTATATGCTTTGAGACAGACTAGAAAATTGAATTCAGACTCTACTTTATTTTTATTAACTTCTAGCAATGTTAACAAAAAAATAACTGTTTATTCAAGGAGCATATTTGGAACTTGTGGGGCACATCCATATTAACTTCCAGAAAAAAGTCAGGCCTTTTTCCTTTTCTTTTTCTTTGTTTTTTCTGACTCTTAGAATAAGACCTCTCATCTACCATGACTAATAGAAGATTTTTTTTTAAAAGTCCACCTACTGAAGTACTAATTCCTGCATTGTGTAAGCTTGTTGCAGAAGATCCACTGTCATCTCCAGGAGAAGATCAGGTGCATTGTATTGGTCATGTGCATGCTTCACTTATTTTTAATAGTGTCACAATAAACTTCACTGAAAATAGACATATATTTATGGTAGAAAATCCCTCTGGAAAAGGTCCAAACCAAGAAAAACTATAGCTCACATACTGAATATATTGTAACCACTTTTACAAAAGTAGAAAGTGACACCTTATTTCTTCACAGAAAATATTTCTTCTCTGTAGTACTATAATCTGCTTCTTTCATACAAAACAACTCTGCCTCTGCTTTTACATTTCCTGGAGGCAGCTGATTCCCTTGATATGTCTTTTTAACAGATGATTACAATCAGAGTCCTATGTAATTCAGTAGCTCTTTTCAAAAAAGGAAGCTTAATCTAATAACTTCTTATTAAATTCTTAGTTCCTGTAGAAATGCTTTTGAAGGATATTCAAGGTAAATAATTTCATTTTGGAACTAAGGTGCTGCTTACCCTCATCTTTCCTAATGAAAATTTATTTCAACATAGCAGTAGATTCATTATTTGTTATATTATGATGCTTTTGAATGAGAGAATTTGTGTGTGCGTATTAAATACTCAGCAGAGACTACATGACCTGAAACAAACTACTTTATTTCTTTCATAAATCAAATGATTAACTTTTTTCTTCCTGAATATTACCTTTTAGAAGAGGACAATATTTAAATGTGCTAGAATTGTTTAGTACCTCAGTGAACTGTGAAAAAGGACATTGTCATAGCAAAGAATATATACTTATCAAGACTTCTTAAAAACCTTCATTTTAAGAAAAAATAATCTTAAATTTGCTGAAGTTCCTTAATAGATACACCAACTCACCTTACATAAAAGAATATAACTTCAAGGTTCCCAAGAGGAAACAGCTCTGTAGGAGCTAGGAACTGTACTTGCAGGAAGAACTCATACTTGTATCAATGTATTTATACTCAGAATATGTAGACAGGCCAAGAATGAGAGAATGAAATCATTGTCATAAGAAAGCATTTTTCATAACTGAAATACTTAGTTACTTGATGAAGTCCCAGGGATATTGAGTTATCTGGTTTACGACCTTTCAGAAAATCCTAAAATTTTGAGAACTGCTTTTCGTTTTTTTAACTGAAACGTTTACATCTTTTCTTTCTTTCTTTCTTTCTTTCTTTCTTTCTTTCTTTCTTTCTTTCTTTCTTTCTTTCTTTCTTTCTTTCTTTCTTTCTTTCTTTCTTTCTTTCTTTCTTTCTTTCTTTCTTTCTTTCTTTCTTTCTTTCTTTCTTTCTTTCTTTCTTTCTTTCTTTCTTTCTTTCTTTCTTTCTTTCTTTCTTTCTTTCTTTCTTTCTTTCTTTCTTTCTTTCTTTCTTTCTTTCTTTCTTTCTNTCTTTCTCTCTCTCTTTCTCTCTTTCTCTCTTTCTTTCTCTCTTTTTTTTTCTTTCCCCAATTTTCACTCTGAAGTAAGGGNACCAGGAAAGGGACCAGGTAGTTCCAAAATTCAGAATTGGCCATTGTGGGGTTCTGTAGCTTTCTGCTGCAAAATGACACTTCCCATCCATGGCTCCTAGTGAGCCTGTGCAGACCTTTGTGTGCCTGTGACATCTAAGCCCCAGTCTCGTGCCTGGGGCTTCTCCCACCCTGTTCTGGAGGACTGCTGTCACCTCACTTTGTGTCCTCCATACACTGTCCACAGAACCTTTCTGAAGCTGCAGACTTTCAAACACCGATGTGCCCCTAGCACTGTCCTGCAAAAGCTGGCTTTCAAACTAGCAAGTTCTCCAGTGACCTTGAGAAATCACACCAATCACTGCCAGAAACCTGAAATTTTGTTGTTAAAAGTTTATTCAAAGTACATTTCCACGAAATTTTCATTTTTATTTTTATTAAGAAAACACACACCCCCTAGACAAACAAGTAAACTTACAAACAAAACCACACAAAACAAGCAAATAAAATACCTGCTACAAACCTCTTAATCATCTGTACTTGAACAGGCTGTGTCAGAAGCAGGACTTGGATCTGAAGTTCTGAGATCCAAGTCAGTGGTTTTGGTATAAGGACATTCTGTTTTGATGGATGTTAAACAAACAGAAAATTCCTAAGAGGAAACGTTGAGGTCCTGACAATTAGCTGATGTTGACTGTCCCCACTCCTCCAGCCCTCCCTCTCTCAAGGTTTTTGTCTTTGTGCAAACAACCTTTTCCCCACTTTCTCTTGAAAAAAATAAAATAATCAGCACAGAATTCTGGTTTCATGGCAAATGCTCTTCCAGTTAGGTCTCCTGATCTAATTTATACATCAGACTTTATATATTTCTGTGTTTATCAGTTCATTGCCCATCCAGGTGAGCCTGTACTGGCTGCATGGAGGAAGGAGGTCCTTCTCAGAGCTGTGGGCATCCTCTCTGCAGTCCTGTGGCTGCTGTTTCACAGTTCTGAACTGCCAAGTGTCAAGCACACCGTGGAGTACCCGAACAGGTGTCTCTGGATAAACCTACATCCAGAAAAAGAAAGTGCCATTGTATCAGACACACAACTTTAAATGTAACAAAGAACTGTGACAAAACAAAATTATATTGCACTTGGTTTTTTTCTATATACTTTAAAGTCAAGAAAGTTCCAGAGCACAACTATCTTAGATAAACTGATGCTTTCTTTACAAAATACTTTTAGTGTTCAGCTACTTATCTTTGTTAGTGTATTTATCATCCTTCTATTTAAATAATTTGATGACCTTTAATCATGAAGGATATATATATAGACTGATTGATTATTTAGTGTATAATACTTGTAAACAAGCTCTCATTTACACTCTAAAATGCAATCAAAAAGAAAAACAAATCACTGAAATTTACTTTTAATCATAAGGTTTTATATCTGGGTTTCATAATTTGAAAAATGTGAAGAGTAATTTCTCACATACTTTAAAGGAAATATGGAGAGGTAGACCATTTTAGAACACAGACTGTGTAACTGACCCAGCTATACCTTTTCAGGAAAAAAGAATATGCTTTTAGACCTAAATTGTCCTTAGCTATGCTAAGACTGATAGGTTACATTTGCTCTGTCATCGCTGTAGCAGACATTAATTCAACCAATGCTTGCTGTGTAGCCACAGCTGCAGAGACCAGAGAATGGGTTACAAAACTTTCCAAGAATTTGTGTATCTTCTCAGTCAGTTAAATCAGTGTGCTGATGTCTATGCTGCCATGATGCCACTCAAGCTTCTGGCTTTACGTACACCAGCATGAGAGGGTAAACTCCAGTATGGCCTTCACTGTCTTTCAGGACCTCCACCTTACAGATGCTGGACTGACAGGAGCATGTAGTATCTTCTTTGTTTAGAAAAATATATGAAATTAAATGTTTCCTTTTAAACCACAGTAATGTTCTGCAGTGTTCAGGCATCTGAGCCAGTGGGGAGAAAAAATCACAAAAATACCATACATAACAGGACTTTGGGAGGATTGAGATTTGTATTTTCATGCTGTTTTTCCTGATATATGATCTGTCTTTAACTGCCATGCTCTACTGTGCTGTCTTGCCTTGGGACTGGTTGTCTGATGTTGGGTCTCATTGTGTTGAATACAAAAATGGAGTTACATCAGGTAAACAAAAAATAAAAGAAAACTTAGAAGAATATCTTAATCCTCCTTCAGATTACATATTCTTGCCTGCTTTATGCTTTTTTTCCTTATGTATCTCTTTGAAGGACTGGTTCTTCGTTAATTTGTGCTTTGATCCCTGTTATAAATAAATAAGATAGACGTTCTTTTAAAACTTTTATTTTCAGATAAAATTCATATCAATTTTAATATTTTGCTTGTGGGTTGTTCCCCCTCCCCTGAAAAAGGGTACCATAGTCTTAGATTAAATGTTAAATATTTACTCCCTTCTCAAGTCAAAAGCCTGCCATCAAGGATATTCCTGACTTGCTGAATAACAGTTTGCATTAGTTCTTAACAGTATGCTCTATGTGCTAATAAAACATGTTTTCTGACACATTTGTCAAACTGAATCTGAATTATAGCTCCAACCTGCAGACACAGAGAGAGTGCATCCTGTTTCAGAACTGATGTGCAGTGGCTGAAGGTTTGATTTGTTTTCTGAGAAGACAATAAAAAGTCTGCTCTTGTCAGTTACAGAAGGGTAGAAATCTTCAGAAATTCATTATTTAGGCATTAACCACTGAAAGCCTTAGAATAAAAAACCTACATTACTAAGAGAGAAAGAAAAACATATTGTCCTGTCATGACTATGTGGGGAAAATACATAAAGAGACTTAATGGGGGAGTGTAGTATGACTAAATTAATAGCATGAGTGTTTACAATAATATTCAGGGAAGACAATGTTTTTTAAAAATTAATTTTATACATTTTCATTAATTTGAATAGCTAGAGGAACATACATGATTCTCACCTTCTACTTAGCATTTTGAAAAAAACTCTAAGGACCCCCCTCCCCAGTTTCAATTATATAGTGTAGAGTTCCAGATATGACTACCTGTAAATAGATTATTCCATTTACACAAAAACCACAGCTACCCAGCCATTTTCATAGGTGTCAGTGTTGCATCCACTTTTGATCACGTTATCTTAGCAAAGTAATGGAGACAGAGACTCAGGCAATTAGGGGGATGATTGTGAGCAGCAATGATGTTGAATTGTGCTGTAGGCCAGGGTTAATTTGCTGCTGCTGGAGCAAGAAGACAGCAGAGTAACAGGGCCTTGAATCTGAGTTGTAATTGCCTCCTGAGGCTGAGCATGCTATGGCTGTGTTCATCTTCCTCCATCACATTGTCAGAAGGAACAGGAAAACAGCAAAAATGTCTGCTTTAAGAGGATGGGTCCCAGGCCCTGTATAACTAGGGAGCAGTTGTAAATAAAACTACTTGATGGTTTAATACTTTTGCTGGCAATACTTCTCAGCTTTTAAAAATCAGTGAAACTATAGTAGCAGAGGTTTACTACTTATCTGCTATTAAAACATTTGCTCACAAAGACTTTTGGATTTCCATTTCTTAATAAGTAAATAAAAATCTTTCACAGAATAGAATATAATTTTTTAAACTTATTTCTCTGTTAACTTTTTGGTGCCCTTACCTTTCTTATCCTTTGTTTTCTTTATTTCATTTGCTGCCTTTTATTTTCCTTCCTAACACGTGACTTATTTGCAATTGGCTTGCATTTTAATTTTTACCTCAGTTTACATTTATGTATCTCATATATTTCTAAATAAGACTTTTTGGGTGGTTTTTTTTGTGGTTTTGTTTTGTTTGGTTTGGGTTTTTTTGTTTGTTTGTTTTTTGTTTACTCTTTGTTTGGTTGGGGTTTTTTTTGAGGGTTTTCCTGGGTTATTTTTTAGGACTCTGACATTTTTTGCAGGCTGAACATTAGTGTGATTTTGTGTCATGAAAAAGAGAGAAGCAGAATACCCTAAGGTTAAGGTATACTATGGTATATTATTATGTAAAAAAAGGGTGAGCCATTTCATGCAACTATGGATCTTGCATTTCTACATTTTATGTCTTTAACCTAGCCCTTTTCAAAAGTGTCCCCATCCCTTTCTGTTTTACAAATTTCCTGAAACCACCAGACCATTTCCACAAAGAAGGAGATTTGGATACTTAATTCCTTCCTCCTTTCACCTTTTTCTCCATGTCAAGAGATCTGGTTAGGAACATTTCAAATTTTTCTTCACTTGGCCAAAAATAATCTTGTATGTCTCTTTCATCAAGCATTTTGTGTACCCTTTATTTTGCTCTGAACCTAATCAGATTCACTAGTAGACTATATGGAGGAATTTGCTTGCATTTCCAGTTTCTACCCCACCCCAGGTTCATCATTTCTGTTGTCCCATGCAAGTTTGTGTACACTTCTTTCTGTAGCTGTTATGTGATTTTCCCCTTAGCCATCTTTCTCCATCCTCTCCCTGCACATGGAAAGGGCTTTTATTTGGCTCCATTGCCCCCCTTAGCCCTGCAAAAGGTATTTTCCAGTCTCCTTCCCGATCTAATAATTTTTCAGTGTTTATTTCCCTTCTGGGAATTACGTGATTTGAGGCACTGGTACACAATGAGTAATATATTAAATCTATACATTGTACGAATACTTAATAGTTGAAATTCAAGACAGCACATATGTGGATGCATGAGCATATTTCTAAGGAATATAGCTTACTACTGAATTAGTAAAGCTCAGGATAATTTACTTTTCTGACAACATAAGGTTTACAGGTGTCATATATCATAATGTACCATACCCAGCTTTCTCTCATTTGTCCTGTGCCTGCTGGAGTAGTAAGTAACCTTGATATATTCTGGAGATGATGTGGAGAGTAGATTCTGGACAGAA
>WEKW01011879.1:2816-19301 GCA_013389905.1 Sula dactylatra | reverse complement strand
AGTTATTGACTCTGCTTTTTTTTTTTTTTTTTTGAATGTTTAATTCTCCCCAGGCATTTTAGGCCTTTTTATAGAATGCCACGGTGCTTGACATTACAGGACTGAAATATCTTTGTGGAGCTAATTTTTGGCTTTTCTTATTCTGTTTCCAGTTGTAGAAAGTTAGTATGTAAGTATTACTTTCCTCAATGCTTCACAAAAATAATTAAATATTAAGAGAAGAACCAATACTACACTGATCAAAAAAATACAGTATCAGAAGTGGATAAGCTAGAAGGATAGTAGGAAAACTCATGCAACTGCTCATAAATGTGAATAAATTCTAATACACTATTTCACAGGTACTAAAAATATAGCTTCTTATAAGTCTTCCTAGTAAATAAAATTTAAAATTACAGAAATGTGTCATAAAATTCATCTTTGTTACCTTTCCATNGTGGAGAGTAGATTCTGGACAGAATCAGAATGGTAGGGGTTGGAAAGGACCTCTGGAGATCACCTGCTGAGCTTTTTTCCTGCTATACCAGGAGATAGGCACCTGAATTACAAGGATGGATAATGACTGAAGTTTTGTGGATGATGACATTGACCAAATTACCTGTTCTGATACCAGTCCTTCTATCTTTCTTCCACACTTCTGTCCTGTTAGCTTTCCATTTAGTTTTTTTCCATTTTAGTTATTGACTCTGCTTTTTTTTTTTTTTTTTCTGAATGTTTAATTCTNTTACTTTCCTCAATGCTTCACAAAAATAATTAAATATTAAGAGAAGAACCAATACTACACTGATCAAAAAAATACAGTATCAGAAGTGGATAAGCTAGAAGGATAGTAGGAAAACTCATGCAACTGCTCATAAATGTGAATAAATTCTAATACACTATTTCACAGGTACTAAAAATATAGCTTCTTATAAGTCTTCCTAGTAAATAAAATTTAAAATTACAGAAATGTGTCATAAAATTCATCTTTGTTACCTTTCCATTAATGTTAAAATTGAAGGGAAAGGTATTACAAATATTTTTCAGAATTCTTTTCATTAATTTATATTAGATATGATGCATGTGATATAAACCTCTGACTGTAGAAGCAGTTAATCTGAGTTCAGATACAGTTCTGTGCAGCGTAAAAGTTTGGGTGACCTCTATTCTTGATATATTTGCCCCTATTTGAATTTCATCCTGGCTACCTATTCTTGGAGAAAGGTGATTTAAAGAAGGAGCAGCAGATCTGAAAACTGCACAGCCCCTCTTCTCCTTGAGTTGCTTCAACACAGGTCTATCAATTTTCTTTAATGACAGACACATTTCACTGGGCTGATTTGCCTTTTGCTGCAGACAGACCTCTTCTATGAACAGCTGGCTTATTGTAGCCAGCATCTTCAGCTTTGCATCTTTTCCAAGACATCTGAAAAGTATGAGCATTAGGGACCGGATCAATCTCTTAACAACCAACTGCATTTGAGCTAAGTTGTGAGTTCTTGCAGAACTACTGTAATATTTGCACACAGTAGCTATGTACGCATATATTTTGGACTGCCACATAACATGTAATCTGCTTGCTGTATTTAATCAAAGAACAGAATAAATGTCCTAAATTTCTTTCATGTCTCCATAAAATGGATCTAAATTCTTAAGCTATTTCTTAATAACAAACATCACAATTCATTTTATGTTTCACAGCTGTTGCACAGTCTTATAAATAGTTCTGTTATCAGACATAAAAATATTTACACATGCACTTATGCTATACATTTGTGGTTTTAACTATCAGCATAATATACTATAAAACATGCTAACTCTATATCTGTATAATATATTTATCTCAAGAGAGATTTCTTGAGCTGATGCCTCAGTGAAGTAGCCACTGAATACCCACACCATTATCATTAACCCATCATTAATGAAATGAGCTAATAAAGATAGTCATTGACTATAGAATCCTGTACCACATTACAGATGAAGTTACAAAATTCTCAGAGGTTTTCCTGGTACCATATACTTTTTTTAAAAAAAAAGAGTCTGCATAGACTATTTCTAGGAATCAAATCAAATCCAGTTATACCCTTTCACCTCTTTTTTTAACAGAATTTACCTGACTGTGCTTACATATTGCCTATTAGGTTGTTGTAGAGAGTACATAATGTCCACAATTCCCTGCCAAGTATAGCTCTTCACTCCAAAAGAAACTTCAGAAATTGTTGTGTGAGATTAAAGAAATTATCTATTTCGGTTTCATTTTTTTGAGGACATAAGGTTTATTATACTTGTATTCCAATTTCAAGTGTCCTTTTTTTTGCCTGCATATTTCTTTTGTTTAGCTATTGACATTGTTCTTTTGTCCAGTTTGTTTCTGAAATTGCAATGTACTCTGCATTCTAAATCTTCCGTATAGGATATATTTTACTTTCCCTACTTGAAGCTAAATGTTATTTTCTTTATTGTTTTACAGAAGAAACTAAAGGCTCTTACTCTGTTCTGAATATCACTATACGTATGAATAGGTAGGATGATGAAATGTAGATATCTACATCTAAACTGATTACCCTGGATCATAGGGTGACATAGATGAAAAGGTCTAGGTGTCACAAGTGACAACAAGCAGAACATATTGGGCAGTATTATAGGTGTGGATGAATGCCCCAGACTGAACTTTTGAACTATCAGGCAGTAACTTGGTACTTGGTAGCAGCTATTGGTATTTTCTAAGTTGTGTATTTTGATAACACCTGGATTAAACAAAAGGGGCATGCCCTGAATCCTCCACTTAGAAAGGAAACATGAGACAAAACCACAGGAGGCTTATCACATATTTTGCTTCTGTAGATGGATTTTAGGAAAACCAGGGACTTGGGGATCCAGAAAGAAGAGCTGGTGCTGAAAAAAAAGGGTTCCTGAAAAGAAATTATCTCAGTAAGATGAGGACCCAGAAAGAAGGTGGAGATCCTGACTGGAGCAAAGATCACAGAATTGAAGAAAGATCTTAGAGATCAGAGAGGGCAATGGAAAAAAATGCCAGAAGGGGTCCAGAGATCTCAGCCAGTAATACGCAAGACTGGTAGCTATGCACAGCTGCACACCTTTAATAACTTTCTCCCCAGCCTCCCTGGACTGGCAGCAATCTCCCTGCTGAAATGGGAACTCAAGACATAGAGAACATAATGGTGTAGGTGGGTGGGCGGGCAGGTGGGAGGAGAACAAGTGTGTGTGTGAGAAGCAAGTAGATTTAAAACTGAAATTTTGATTCTTAAACAAACAACACTATCCAGATCCAATACACATTGCTGTTTACTCTGCCTCACCCATGACAGTAAGCAAAAGCCGCTTTCCTTACATCTGGCCCCATTAATTCTATCCATTGTAAGAGGTCTGTATAAATCAAGAGGCAAATATGCAGTCTCCCCACAGAATATCAATTAATTTATTAATTGAAGAAGGGTCATGGATATTTTATAATTTAACACATATAAACCATAATTACCATCCAATATCCAAAGCGTATTTTATGAAAAAATATTCATAGTCTGAAAAGTAATAATTAGAAATCAGAAATCATTCACACAAAAACTCCAAGAAACACCAGTTTCCCTCCTTTGTTCTATTGTAACATCCACATCATGCACAGAAGGCACATTTAAACAAATGTTCCCTGGGTGGTAGTTTGCAGATGGCACTGTAGCCTCAACATGTGATTGTTTTAAATGAGAGAAAACCCTAACATTCAAAATTTGAAAAGAAATAGAAAACACCAAGGTACTCAATACCTTGTTTGCCTCAGTCTTTCCTGGTAAGAATGTTCTTCAGGAATCACAGGCCCCTGAGATTATATCATAAAGTCTGGAGAAAGAAAACTTACCTTCAGTGGAGAAGCATCATGTTAAGGAACAAATAAATAGGCCAGACAAACAACTCCATGACATCTGTAGGTATGCACCAAAAGGCACTGAGGAAGCTGACCTATTGTGGTGGTGCAGCCCCATGGGCCACTCTGAGATCCCAGGATAAGCCCTATCTTGCTGTTTTCTTGGTCATAATGACTTGAGCGTCAGGCAATCTCTATCCACACCTGGGCCATCTGCTCCCTGACTTGTGTACCAGAATTGTGGCCAGAATGTAAAATATTGACGAAAATCAATCATCTCAATCCAATAAATAGCAATCCAAGAGGGAGACTTTTTGAGCTTTCTGGGACCACAGCAGGCTGTGTGACCCTGTATCTCCCCCTGGGCTGGGATGCCTCTCAGGGTAGATTTCATGAGGACTGAAGGATCATCTTGTTACCATAAGTCAGCAAAAATAAGAACCCTCTAAAACTCAATTTGTAGTTTTAGAAAGCAGGTGTTCTTTATTGCAGTGCCGGGCGCACAGAGGATCACTCCACCTAGTGTGTGCATCAAGTTGCTCTACTACAGGGGTTATATACAATCAAAAAATACATATTCATTAGATTTCTCGGAAATGATTACCGTATTATATTATTCTTGGAACTCATTAATATATGCAAATGTCCTCAGCGCATGCACATTCATGCTCATCGGTGGTCTTCCAGGGTCCTCTGGGGGTCATCAACAGTGTTCATCACTGTGTCCGCTGGTTGAACTCAGTCTTCGGGCATGCTTGGTTTTGGCTTGGTTACACAATTCTTTCTGATACTAAACTAGCTTATTCTAGCACATCTTCCTTATTTATTCTACTCAAGGATACAGTGTCTCCAGACTACCTTCTATCTAATCACATATAGCAAATTCTAAGACTATCTGTTCACAAAGTATTCCAAGTATTTCAAACTTAGCTATGTTGCTCCAATTAGAAGGGACCATATGTTCTTTTTGAAGTCGGTATCAGTCTGCTGATGATTTCTTGAGGACTCAGAGACCTGATTTAGCGAGGTTCACTGGTGTGTGTTGATGAATGCCAGCACATAAAAGTGAGTAATTTACAAAACTCACAAAAAAGGAACTTTTAATCACAGGTTAACCTCAGAGTGTGTGTGTGTGTGTGCCTGCAATTTGACTATATATGTTACTCCTATTCATATAAACCATTGACCAAGTCTGAGACTAAGATTGGACCTAGCCTCACCTAGACTTCTCTTTGAAAGGAGTTTAGAAAGCAAGGAGATCTATTCTGAACCTTGTGACTCAACAGGAGGGTCCTCCTTATCCCCTGCATCCATGATGCCTCTGTGAATCATTCTAACTTGAGTATAACTGATTTTTCCTTTGTGCACTTCTTCCATGCAAGTAATAGAGTGAACCTTGCTATTCTCAAATCTTTAAGTCGCTATGTTAATTGTAAAAAATTCCATCAAATTGCTGTCTTAAATTGACTGATGCCGTTAACATTTATACAACCTAATACTGTGATCTATCTCAAAAATATTAATAAATCTGAAATTGTTAATCAAAGCCATGCAACAAATCATATTCCTGGCAAATTTGTGTAGTCGGCCATATCCACAAGGTTGTATTCCCGACAATTTGGCGTAGTCAGCAGGATAAACAAATCTGTATTTATGACATCTATGCCATTGTTAGGCTACTCTCAATTACCTTGGAGAGGTCATGGTGACCAAAGGAGGTTCCTGATAACTGGAAGAAAGCAAATTTCACTTCTATCTTCTAGAACTGCAAGACAGAGGATCTGGGAAACTACAGGCATGTTAGAGTCACTTCATCTGGGAAGGTGATAAAGCAAATCATCTCATTTGTTTACAAACTTATGAAGGACAATAAGATGACTGTGATTTTTGAAGGGCAAAACACACCTGACCAACCTGATAGGGTTCAACAAGGAGATAACTGAAAGCATGAGGGGAAAGCAGTGATGTTTATTTGAGTTTAGCAATGCTTTTGAGGCTGTCTTATGTAACATGCTTAAAGACAAACTGATGAAGCACAGGGTAAGCTGGACAGTGAGGTGGACTGGAAACTGGCTGAACTGCTAGCCATAAAGGCACAAAGTCTAGGTGGAGGCCAGTAGAGCTTGGTATTGGGTCCAATACTGTTTAACATCTTCATTAGTCACCTAGGTGATGGGCCCAAGCACACCCATCACAAATTTACTGATTATACAAAATTAGGAGAAGTAATAGCTAATACACCAGAGGGTTATGCTGCCATTCAGAGGGACCTCAACAGGCTGGTGAAATGGGCAAACAAGAATCTTGTGAAATTCAACAATGAGAAGTGACAAGCCCTGCCCCTGGAGATAGGAACAAACCCATGCAGCTGTATGTGCCGTGGGCTGACTGGCTGGAAAGGAGCACTGCAGAGAAGGCCCCAGGGGTCCTGGTGGACACCAAGGTGAACATGTCCTTGAGGCAAAAGCAACTAACACTATTATGGGCTGCATTATGCAGAGCACTGCCAGCAGGTCGAGGACGCTCATACTTCCTCTCTACTCAGCCCTGGTGAGACATATCTGGATTGCGGGGTCCAGATCTGGGCTTCCAGTATCAAAGAGACATGGACATACTGGAAAGAGTCCTGCCAAGGGCCACAAAGGTGACTAAAAGAACACCTTTCCTATGAGATGAGGCTGAGAAAACCAGGATTGTTAAGCTTCAAGCATAGGAAGCTCAGGGGGTATCTTATCAATGCGTATAAATACTTGATGGGTGGGAGTAAAGAAGACTGAGACTCCTCTAAGCAATGACCAGTGACAGGACAAGAGGCAATGGGCACAACTGAAATACAGGAAATTCTATTTAAATGTAAGAAAAAACCTCTATTACTGTGGGAGTTGTCAAATCAGGTCAAGTTTTCTCTGGAGCCTCCATCCTTGGAGATAATCAAACCCCAAATGGACATGACCCTGAGCAACCTGCTGTAGCTAATGCTGCTCTGAGCAGGCTGGTTGGACTGGATACCTCCAGAGCTGCTTTCCAGCCTCAGTCACCCTGTAAGTCTGTGATTCTTTGGGAAAGTAACATATGAGGCACAACAGGAATAGATTTTATTCATTCTATGCCTTTTATCATAAAACACTCTAATATGGAATAGAAAAATATAATTTTTTCCTGCATGAATTTTTGGTTGCAATAGAATAAGTAGTGAATATAATTCTTTTAACTGAATAACATACAATGGTTTGAAAACTTAAAGAAAAGAAATAATTACCTTCTTTGCACAGTTTTTGAATAAGGCTTTTAACTCAGACAGAACTCTGAAAGTTCACTTTCTCTTTCATCTGACAGACCCTTTCCACTGGGGTATAGTGTAAATGATCTGATTCATGAAGTGCAGTTCCCTCTCCCAGTCTTTCCTATGCAGCCTTTTAACAGCCACTTTCCATTTCCTCGTGTTTCAAACTTGTACACATTTAAGTTTTGTAAAAAATCTCACTTTTACCACTAGAGGATCTGTGTTAACTCCTATTGGCTTTGATGATAATTTGACACATTTCAACTGTTCAGTCTCAGCAATACATATTTCTGTTCTCTCTACCATGCCTATGGCAAGAGCTAGTTAATTAAAAAAAAAAAAAAAGAAAAAAAGATAAAAGTATTCTTTATCTTTTCAGTTTATTTCAGAGATAACTTTGACACTAGTACTATTCCAGAATTAATCCTCTGCCTTTAAACATTTATATCTTTATTTTTAAAAATGTAACCCTGAATATTTTGAGTAAGCTTAGAGAAAAAAATTGCATATTCTTATCATCATAAATGTAGAATGCTGTTATTCAATATGTTGAAGACCTGACATATGTCAGCCAATTTGTCTATTGATTTTGTCTATCAATTTTCAAAAAGTTGGCACTTCTATAATTTTGCAGAGCTATCCAAAGGGTTTCCCACTTTCCTTGTGTTTTGGTTTTTTTTTCTAAAGAATAAGAATATTGCTTAAAATCACTAAATATTTTCTGATATATGACTTATTCACTGTACATATGTGAGTATGTCAAAATATTGTAGCTGCAGAGAGAAGCTTTTCTGACAAATAATGAAACTTCTATAGTTTCACAGATCTGATGAACAGTATGGCGATTGTACTGGGCATAAACCTTCAATCACCTTTTGCTACAAGCTCTACTTTTAATGATTTGTCAGACACTCAGGCAATTGATCACTGGCATTCATGTGAGAAAATATTCAGAAGGTTGCAGAAGATACCTGTAGATAGGTGAGTTTTATATGAAAAGTGAAAAACCTTTTTGAATATGAGGGCATAATTAAAAATCTCCAACTTTTTAAACTTAACATTTTGACCAAGCAAAAGTAGCTCTTATTCTATGTGCAAAAGAGATTAGATTAAATAGTCTTCATTATAGCTCTGCTCAACCTTGTCCTAAACATGCAGTGTAAATCAATCAGAAAGCTTCCAGCTAGAAAACTTTGTTTAAACTATAATGTAATTTGCATGAGAAAAAATTTTTTATAACATTTAATCTATCCCTGTATGCAGCTGGTGCAGTTTCTTTACAAATTTACCTATTTTAGGGTAAATATTTAGCCATTTAACTCTTTCAGCCTATTGCTGAACAATTTCTTTATTAAAAATGATAAGGGTATGAAAAAGAGATAATAAATGCAGAAGGAAATCTTAATGAGGTGATCCATTACAAAGAAATGCCATGAATACTGGGTACACCTTCAGACTGACAATTCTGTGAATACTCATGAATGTTAGCAATAAAGACTGAAGATGAAATACCAAGTAATACTAATATCAGACTCAATGTTCAGTGCAATGTTAGCAGCAGCAAGTGGGATTAAGATGGTCCTGTCCACTCAGATGTTCCTGAGCAGCCACTTAACTCTGTTGATTTAGCAGTCATGCTCTTAGCCAGATTAGTGACATGAGCTGGGTTAAAAGAGAGTCCTTTCTTCCTTTTTTTTCCTTTTATGTTGATACATCTGCAGGCAGATGCTTAGGAGTGGACACCTTCCTTTTCCTTCTCATATACATAACCAATGTTATAATTCACTACTTTTATCTGTGTAGAAGGAAAGACCTTACAAAATATTTCAAGCAAAGAACCTGAAAAGAAACATAATGATCTTGATTCACCCCACCTGAATTAGGCACAAGACTAAGTTAGAAGTCCGCTTGCCAAAGCTCAGTTTGTAGCAGTGGCAAGAGATAAATGGCTTTAGGGAACAACTCAGATCCTGGTGGGCTGAAAAGGTCTTTAGAAATGTCTGTCTCTCATCAATGACTGTTTGCCTAGAGTCACTGTTAAACGTTAAAAGGCTTTTTATTTTGTTCATTTTCCCCTAAATTGCACTGAAAAGAAGAGGAAAAAAATTGTCTGAACTTTGATATTAAACACTGTGAACTGTAAAGGCTAAATCCAACCAGCTAGAGACAGCCCAGGAAAAATCTAAATCTGCAATATGTATCTCTTTCCTCTCTTGTCCTTTCTGTAAATGAATAACCTCTCTCTTTTTTTCTCTTTTTTCTTTTTTCTTTCTTCTTTTTTCTTTCATGTGAAAAACCAGCTTAAGTTTAGCTATAAAAGATNAGCTTATTCCATGTGTGAAAATTTAGAAGACCAAGTTTCCATCTCACTTTGAAAGACTGAAGATGCTTAATTTGCGGTATTTTAATTGTCCATGCATGACCAGAGCTAGCTGATTAAAATGTTTCTTCAGGGTTTTCTTGAACATTCATATTAAATACATTTTGTTACTATTTTAGTCCCATATTTCAAAATGCTTAACTAATTTATCTAATGTTAATTTGAAATGCCCAATAGTATGCAGACTAATTGGAAAGTACATTTCTAGTGCTGGGGAAAATATTTCTTCTGCCGACCTTATGTGTGGCAGCACATTAATAAAAAGGAAGGGGAGAGATGAAATAATAAAAGAATAGATTCTTTTAAAAAAAGAAGAAAATAATTAGTTGAAACTGGGGAAGAAAATGAAAAGGGTACTGGAAATGTACTGTTCAATAGAGGGGAAAGAAAGCAAAAGCTAAAATGGGAGGTAATATATGACTAGAGACTTTCTTCAGACTGCTTTTA
Organism: Sula dactylatra; assembly: GCA_013389905.1. NCBI lineage: Eukaryota > Metazoa > Chordata > Aves > Suliformes > Sulidae > Sula > Sula dactylatra. Next base: position 9,332 of record WEKW01011879.1, on the reverse strand, counting down.
CTCTTCAATGACTCCCTATAAATTTTGTTCTGATTTTTAGCAATGAGTAGTCAACATGTTCTGAGCTAATATCCTTCCCTTGACTTGTTAGTTAGTCAATAATTTCTTGATTTTAAGTGCTTTCCAAACTGGTACATGTAGTAGTGTAAATGAGCGTAAATTGACATAAGATATCATTCACATTAATTTTCCAGCTTCTGCTTTGCCTTGATAAAAGAGGAAAAAAAATTAAAAGGGACAAAACCAAAGACAAATGAGTTTTAAATATTTTGAGGTTAAAGTCTGAACACTTTAAATTAAGATAAAATTATGTGTAGTACTGAAGAAATTGGTTAAATCTTTAACCTTGTACAGTGCAGGGATGGATATAACATGTAATACATTCTTTGATGTCATCTTGTCAAAAATATCTGTTCCATAGTATTAACATAGTGGTAGCTGTTCATAAATATCATGATCTCAAGTTCACATCAAAAGGCACAGAAAATAATTTAAAAGTTTCTTCTTGTTCTTTCTGAGTGGGGAACGGTCTATCCTCTCACTTTGGGACACTTAGTCCAAAAAGGAAGTATTTTTCGTTACGGTACCTCTAGAAATTGGAAGACATAGCACACTTAAAAAAGCAATGTAGTTAATAATAGGAACCAAGGAACCAAAGAACCCACAAAAAAATAAAAAGAAATTTCATAATCTTTTCTGCTAAGAATAGAGCTGTGTAATTTATAATGGTGGAGGCTGATTGATGACAGTTATCAGAGCAAGCCTTGATGTTTGCTTATTTTTTTAGACTTGTAACCCAAAATAGCTAGTACAGGTGACAGTTTCAAAAAACACTTGTGGTTGGCTACTGTACCTGAGGCAATGGCAGTTGTTAGAATATGCTGAGAGGGAAGAGGGGTCCAGGAGGACTGGCTGATTTTCAAGGGTCAGAATCACTTCTTCCAACCTCAAGAATGGTCCACCTCCAGGTGCAGGAAGTGAAATAAAGATGACAGGAGGCCTGCATGGGTGAGCAAAGAGCTCTTGATTAAACTGAAACATAAACCGGAAAAGTACAGGAGATGCAAGCAGGGGCAGATGACCCAAGAGGAATACAGAGACACTAGTTGAGCATATAAGGATGGGGTTAGGGAAGCCAAAGCCCATCTGGGCTTGAATCTTCTGAGGGATGTGAAGGTTAACAAAAAGGGCTTCTACAGGTACAGCAACAGCAAAATGAAGACTAGGGAAAATGAAGACCAGCTGCTAAAGGGGTAAGGGGACCTGGTGGCACATGACATGGAGAAGGTTGAAATGCCCAATGTCTTCTTTACTTCAGTCTTTCCATGATTAAACTGGCCTTCAGGAGTCAAGCAGGCTTAAAATGTGATGTTTGCCATATATAGTCACAAGCTGTGTCAAGAGGAAGTTGTGTATAAAGGCAGCACATGTGTTTGTCAAATGCCACATTAATGGGGATATTTAATACATGTTTATATGATCTTCTGTGTCTGTCTGTCTCTGAGCACAATCTTTTTTTCATTTTTTCTAAAGGCAGTCTTTAACTCACACATAAATGCTCCAGAACCAGACAGACAAAAGTAATGAAAAGTCAGATGATGTGATGCAGACTGGAGGAGTACTAGAAATGTATTCTAGTTTTCAAAGGTAAATGCCCTGGATACTCAAATCCAGAGATGAAAAGATGTATGTTACTAACATGTCTTCCCTTTCCCTTCTGCCTTTCAAATTTTCACAGAAGCAGAGGAAGATGCAGAAAGAAAGGGCTACTTTTTCACACATACAATGTAGCACAGCTTCATCACATTTCTAGATGTCAAACTGATATGCTTAAGTTAGGACGGTCATCTTCCTTCAACATTCAGCAGAGTATAGTAAACTCTAGAGATCTGGTTCACCTGCTGACACTGCCTATTTATCTCCTTTGTCTCCACAAGCCACTTTTAAAATTGTAAGTCTCATAAAGTTGCCTGAAGTTACAAAGTATGCAACCAGGTTTAGCTGCCTATAACTCAAGAGCAGTCCTAAAGCTCGACAGTTTAATGCTTTTCATTTGTTTTTATTTTAGTGATATTCTTATTCTCAACATAAGCACATGCATGCTGCACCTGCCCCCAGCTAGCAAGGTTTCCTTTAGACAGCTGACTGGAGGAAAACCATACTGTCTGAGAAATTAACATGTTAGGAGAGTGAACAAATCTTTCAGAGCAATGCTGGTATCCAGCTGGCTGCCAGAAAATTACCTGGAGCAGTGTAGAAAAGCTCTAGTAGACAAATCTGTGCACTGGATTAATGACCTGTGAGTGTTAGTAGCTCCTCAAATGCTGTTGCCTAAATGACAGCAACTTTTGTAAAAATCACCTCAGTTAAGTGACTCATATCTGCAGCATTCCAGTCTGCAACAGCTTCCATCCTCCTTTCAGACTGATTTGTAGTCTAAAATGTTTCAGCTCCTTTAAAGCTTCTTTATAGGAACGTAAAGTACATCTGAGCACCCAGACTAGGTCAGTGCCCTCAACTGCCAAAGTTCAATGGAAAGTTAAGAGCAGATGTTGGGTCATTGTCAGCATATGTAGCAAGAAAACTGGATCTTTGGCACTAAGAAGGGGAAATAAACCATTGGTGATGTCATTAAACCTACAAATACAGCCATAAATACACATTCTACTTAACTATGAGAGGGACTGCAAGACAAAATTGTGGATCAATTCTAGCATTCATATCACCTTGTCCTGCCCACAGTATCATTGCTTCAATTTTATATTATCTTTCAGTTAACTAGACTCCAGTGCACAGATGCAATCACTACATGTGGTATCCCTAAATGCTTCCTTCACAACCACCAGCTTAAACTCTAATGCAATAAATTTCTGCATCACCTTGTGGTCTTGAAATCCCTGCATAAACCATGTGCTTCTATGTCACCTGAAAAACTTGCTGATAGGGAGAAACAGGAAATTAGCCCGTGTGTATTAAATACCCTTTCTTTAACATCTCAATATTACACATAAGCTTCAGTGAGACACAGTGATGCAAGAGTTAATGAATTTAATTTCCTTTACTCTCCAAAACATAATTCAGTCTTGTCTCTATCATCTTAAATCATTACTGCAGTAGTTTACAAGAACCAACATGCCTACACTGAAACTACTGCTTTTTATCTCATCTTTTTGCATAATTTTCTGCATGTAGCTTAACTTTCTTTGCATATTTGTTTGTTTAATCTACCTAAAGATGCAAATGACTTGATAAAAATATAAGTTCAACCTATTTTGAGTACTTACTAAAAGTATTTCGATACTACCACCATAAGTGACACATTTATGAAAATCATACAATGTGGATTGATTTTCGGAGCCTTAGTACTTTCTATTTCTGAAACCTCTCTCTATACATATATCAGGCATTCTGCATGGTAGGAGCACATCTCTATCATAACTGGATGTATTTAATCTTACCTCTGGCCTCTTTATGCTCTTACCAGCATATCAAATACTTTAAATATTACATGAATTTCCTGGTCTGATTAGGAGATCTTAAAATGGGACTGATTTAATCACCCTCCAAACTGACTGTAGTCATACAAATGCAATGTGTCAAAACACTTGGATGAAAGAGCTTATCACACATTAGGACATGCTTAATATGGTAAAGCGTCTCTGTTTTTCAAAGTCAGCCAAGATCTCTAAATATGATAGCAATTTTTGGTTTGTGGGGTCCCCTCTGTTGCGGTTTAGCCCCAGTCAGCAACTAAGCACCACACAGCCGCTCGCTCACTCCCCCCAACCCTGTGGGATGGAGGACAGAATCGGAAGGGCAAAGTAAGAAAACTCGTGGGCTGAGATAAGAACAGTTTAATAATTAAAATAAAATAGTAAGAGTAGTAATGGTAATGATAATAATAATGATACTGATAATACAATAAAAAGAAACAACGAGAGAGAGAAACAAAACCCAGGGAAAAGAGGGAAAAGGAAAAAAAACCAGAAGTGCTGCGACCGCTCACCACGTGCTGACCGACACCACCAGTCCCCGAGCCACGATCGCTGCTTTCCCCTGGCCAGCTCCCCCCAGTTAATATACTGGGCATGACGTCATGTGATATGGAATACCCTTTGGCCAGTTTGGATCAGCTTTCCTGGCTGTGCCTGCTCCCCTCCCAGCTTCTTGTGCACCTGGCAGAGCATGGGAAGCTAGAAAAGTCCTTGACTAGTGTAAGCACTACCCAGCAACAACTAAAGCATCAGCGTGTTATCACATTATTTCCATACTAAGTGTAAAACACAGCACTATACCAGCTACAGTGAAGAAAATTAACCATGCCAACTAAAACCATGACACCCTCCTTTGTGAAATCTGTATGATTATTTATCAGTCTTGACCTGGGTGAAATTTGTCATTGTGACAAATTGATTGCTTAGTCCTTTTTCATTTACACAAGTATGTAGTTAATGGATTTTGTTTGTATAGTACGCGTTTACAACAGTCCCACATAGAGAAATATATACTGCTACAGCCACATTAAACTTGAGAGTCTGTCTAGGATTCCTCCATAAATACTAATTTGAGATAAAAACCTGAAATAGTAATTTTAAGGTAAAATAATGTTGGGTTTGTGTTGTTTTTTGGTTTTTTTTTTTTTTTTAATGTAAAGGTATTTAGCAGGAGGAGTAAAAAATCCCATACTTGTATCATATCTGGTGTTCATGGTTATTTTTAAATTTGTGCCAAAAAAAAGTGGAAAGTGGAAGGTTTTGAAAGCACAGTCAGAAGAAATAGGCAGTAAGCATAGGCATAAAGAATAAAAATATTTATTGTTCACAAAATTCATGACAACTCATGTTTGCATGGAATTATCTGAAATTATTATGTGCTTTTTTCAATTTTTGTTTTATATTTTATATAACTATAGAATACTAAATTGTGGAAAATTCTACTATGTTATTTTTTCAGAAAACTGTGCTTTGGTTGTAAAAGTTTTACATTATTTTGCAAAAATGGTCAACTTTCATGTTAAGCAAATGATATGTTGTGGACCACTTTATTTCCCTCCTCTTATATAAAACATCTTTTGCTTGCAGGAAAGGCAACTTGAATAAACAACAATATAAAAACAATAGGTAGGCTGTTAATACTTGTAAATCAAAATTTGGGTTTGCTCCACATCTTTTAAAAAAAGTAAACAAATTTTAATTCTTAGATTGAAATTAATGTCAACAATTTAAGTGGACAGGGATATGATTCTTACAAATCCTGTAATGTTTCATGTCAGTGCATTACTTCTATTAATGTGGATTGGCAAAATACATTAGTTATGATGCCGTAATATATAAAGCCTCAACCAACATCCATTCATCTGGTGCATGTTTATTAAAGTAGAAAGAGAGGAAAGTCTTATCTCCTCAAGAGCTAATGACCTAATATACAGGACAAATTTTGAATACAGGTGGAGTGAATTCCTTTCTTCTATTTTTTTTTTTTTTTTCCCACAGGATTAGGCACCACATTGCTGCTAGCAACAAGACTACTGACCAAGTGTTTGGAGTCCCATCTTATGTCTTCTCTTGGTGGATTAGGGATCATGGAAAGAGGCAGGACTACTTCTGTGTCTAAAATACCAGTATGACCAGAGTTGTTGCTTCATTTCTGATGGAGTCTGTTTTTAAAGAGAAATATGTTCCAGCTAGAGTTCCATTCCTCAGAACTGCCAACTGTCTAAACATATGACTGAGACTTTTTGTAATAGTTTTATCTTGTGATTCCCTGTTGCAGGGATTTATTGACTGACATAAGTTCTGTTATTTAATTACCCTGCTACTAAAACACACTAAATCAGACTCTGTCTCTCTTGTTGGAGCTGTTCCACTTTAAATAAATAAATATTCACTGGGCCAGAACAAATGAGTGATTGCCCCTATACACCAGCGATTAAGGCACTTGCTTGGGAAATAGGAGTCAGACTGAATCTGTGTCTCCAATTGTTTTTCATGCAAAGTGGAAGAGCTCCAGCCTGTCCTTTAACTTGCAGCAGCTTAAGCAGGTTGTGTGACACTTAGACATTTCAATCCCAGTTCTAAATCAAGCTACTAAGGAAAATTTGATACTATCTGTCTTGTAACCCAGGGACAATTGGACATATTGGGAGAGAAGGAGGAGTCAATACTTTTCTACTGCATTAACCAAAGCAATATATGTTCCAGCAAGCAATATATGTTCCAGCAATTTCCAAAATATAAAGAAACATAATGAAATCAAATCTTTCAGTACACTGTATTTGATCTCTCTCCACAAGAACTATACATTGCTTAAAAAAGTTGCAGTTAATAGGACCTTGGAAAAATACTTTTTCATTACAAGAATGTTCTTTGAGTCCCTTATTTATTATTAAGTAAATATATAATTAAATATATATATATAAAAAGTGGATGTATGCTAATTACTAAAAATTCTCTACTCATACCCTGTCAAGAAAAATATTTGAACATTACTACAAAAACACTCAGAAAAGTGGAATTT
>WEKW01011877.1:18890-30894 GCA_013389905.1 Sula dactylatra | reverse complement strand
CCCCATCCCACAGGGGTGGGGGGAGTGAGCGAGCAGCTGTGTGGTGCTTAGTTGCTGACTGGGGCTAAACCACAACACCATCTTTGGGGGTAATTAAGCTCTTAGTCCAACCAATGCTGTCAACAGGGAGACAGAACCAGTTATGCTGCTTATTTTTGCAGAGTAAACACTGGTTCCTCCCATACCCAGATGCTACCAGAAGCAACTTGATGACATCAGTGCCCTACTATCAGGATTTCATCATTTGTCTTAAGGTCGACTATTCCTAGCACACAAAATACTTCCCCAGTCTTTGAGATGATATACAATACACCTGCTGATCACAGAAATATCCTGTTGTATGGCCTACTATATATACAGGTATATAGCATGCTTTTTGTTTAAATGATTGCACAATAAGCAATGATGGTACAATGAAATAATGCCAAATGTTCCATAAAGTCAATAGACTTGAAAATGGAAAAAATATTATTGAAGTAAATGACTCTAAGGCACAGTAAATACATTCCTTTTATTAGTTGTTTACAGTTGTGGCAATAACATGGGTGTGCTATAATGTTGTATATGTTTATTTGCTGCATGGAAGATGTATTGCCATAAGCTATTTGCAGCTGACAGTCCCAGCAAAACAACATTTGTAATGTGAAATTGTCATATAAAGGGGCTCATCCTCATTAACTATGCAACAAGGCATGAATACTCAATAAAATATAGGGATGCTCTCAGCAAATGTCAGGTCTGCCTGTCTCTTGACTGATTATGATCTGTAGTCTTACATGCTTGTGCACGTGTACTGGGTCATTTTTTTGATGGTCTCAGCATAAGACTTGCGTTTTGCAGGTGATTTGGCTCAGTGGGCTAAAGCCAAGAAGATAAGAAGGGGCATACTAAGGACTACTTGCTGACCCTATCTTATTTCTTCTTTGCCACTCTGTGCGAAAGAGTACTTTACTCTAAAGTACTGCATGCATCAGCTACACACAGAAACTGAAAAAAGTGTAACTGAACAACATATATCTTTCCACTAATATAAAAGTATACTACTTAATAGTTGCTTTTTGACTTTATAATCTCTAGACTGAAGTGAAGAGCGAATGATTTGCATGAAGTGATTCAGCAAGGTAGTGCCGGAAACAGAAGAAGAATAAAAGCAATCCTACTTAATAAGTCACAACTACAAACACTACTCACTAGAAACGTAATAGGAACATTTTAAAGTGTGTGTAGTGAAGACAGCGGATCTAAATTCAAAGCTTGCTACAGTGGGAATACTTTGATAGTCCCATCCTAAAAGAAGGATTCACATTTTTGGGGTATCAAGGACAAAAGTTTTCAAGAAAATAGTGATTCAGAATTGTCAGGTTTTGTTTAGACCGTTGATTTCAGGTCATTATTCTCTTTAGCCACATGATCAGTTACTGTGATTTACAATAATTTATAGGCGTTTGCAATACCATTTCCACTTCAGGTCTTACTCCCTCTGTTTTAATACTGGGTATCACGACTTCAATGCATCTTGGGAGACAGAGTCTGGAAAGAGAGTAGGTAACATAGATGGCCTTGGTCCTGAGGAATTACCATCATATCTACTCTTAGGTTTTCAGATAAAAGCAGAGATGAACTCTGGCCTGACCAGATTATCTTCTTACACATGCATTTCTATTTTTCTGAGAGAAATTTCAATTAAAAGTAATTCCTGAGAGAGTAAATTGGGGTTTTCATTTTGAAACTATCCTATTTTCATTGAACTCTCCTGCCTTGCAGAAGCTGCACATGTAGTTCATCATAACTCATAACTAAAGCTATTTAACCTCTTCCTTAGCACCTAGTTACCAAACATCTTGAAGGTGTGGTTTTGCTATAAAAGTCTGACACCTGGTATTTGGGTGACTACTGTCAAATATTCCTACGCATTGAAAATTTGGCAGAGGACAACAGGTACTTGGCAATCTTTCCTTTACTCACTTTGCTTATGAGTAAATCCACATACTTAGTCTTGTAGCCATCAAATTGGTGATAGCTTTTCCTTTGTGTTTAGAGTTCCTATATAACTCCAGGTAGCAAAAAGTTGCAACAAAATGGATGTCCTCTCGAGGATAAATGGTCCCAAGTAATTTTCAGACACACATATAAGCTTGCTGTGTTCAACTCTCTAGACAACAGAAGAATAAATACTAAATAATGAGTTCAACGATATGGTATAGCTCTCTTGATCCCAGGGTCTCTATTCACTGGATAAGAATAACAAGAACCAATTCAACGGCAAAAATCCTACTTCACAGTAGTAGGGGAAGGGACTTGGAGGAACAGGGGAAATATCTTGTTAGAAACTATTGGACCAGATATATTCTCCAGCTGATCCTGAAGAGTGTCCAGGAGAGATCTGACAACAAAGATCTGATTCTAGAATTCAGATGCATAACCTTCATCGCATAAAACAGCCAGTGGGCATTTGGAGTGATAAAACATGAAATTAGTTTTAAAGAATACTTATCAATTTTTGGCCCCCAAATAACTGATGGAATAATCTTCAAAATAATCACTTTATACAAGTCATTTAGAATGTAAGCTTTTGCTGAAACAACTTCATGAATGAAATTTCCAAAGGTTACCAAGATTTTTATTGTACTTATACACTCTTGTGAGATTGAAGGTAGCACTCTCATGCCTGGCTGTTAATTATTTTTATTACATATTGTACACTTTAAAACATTTTCTGATTCACTTTTCTTTGTAAGGAGATGTAGTTAGAACATATTTTTTTATCTCACTGCAATTTTCTTTTAATTATTAACACTGGAAACTCTATGTAACACCCTGGCATTTATTATTTTTCTTTTTGGTATGGGAGATTAAATTGTATATGAGATCATGTAAAAGCAAATGTGAATTTTAGAAATAAGAGTACTACATTGACTACACAGCAAGTTGCATTTAGTTAATTAGGTAACTGGGAGTATCTTACTGATTTAGAGGTACACTGAAAAGTGCTTCTATACATGTGGCTCTTCCATGGCACAGTGTAATTATCAGTGGCAATACAAAACAAGGTTTCTAGTGCATAGAGAACCCGACAGAGACAACTTGTTAGTTGAGAGTATATTCTCTGCCAAATATTAACATTCACTGAAAGTCCAACTGTGAAGATTTCTTCTTTGTTCTTCAAAGGGATGAAACTTGCCTAGAATCGAAGCCAGACTAACATTCGAATCTAAAGGGACAAAGAGCAATTTCCTTTATCAGTGGATTGGGCACTGATTTTTGTGAGAGGGAACACACAGATATTGGAGTGGTACAGACTGACCTTCCGAAAGATGACAAAAGTCACAGACTTCAGAAGGGCAGAACTGTCCTTCCTCTGGGGCGTAATGCACATCCACTCCTCAGATGGACATCCCCATTTGTCTCCCTGGATCTACATCGGAGCTACCTCTAGTGAGGCAGCAGACTAGAGCACCACCTAATGTAGCAGACTACAAAAGAGATATGGATTGCATGTTGGGGGCTGGGCAGCTGATCCTCAGCCCTGCTTGCAGCCTCTGCTGCCACTGGAGGAGAAAAGCATTGTGCAGGTGGGAGCTCTTGCAGTTACAGCAGCCAGTCCTTCTTTCCTAGGTGAACATGGTGACCTGTTTTTACAGCTTGTTCCTGAATGCCCCTTCCTTTTCTCTCTTCCCAGGATGAGTCTACCAGGTACCAAAGGATCCGCTGCAGAGTGAATTGCGTGCTTTTTGCTGGGTTGAGAATAAAACTCCTTTGGAAAAAGCTGTTTCCCTTTGTTTCAGCATCTTCTATATCTTTGCAGGTTTTTTTGCTAAAAGCCAGGACAATGCTTCCTTCTTACCTTAGCAAGGATACAACATCTCTAAGAGCTTACAATGGATGATAAATAACAAAATTCTCTAGAAAAGTAGACAGATTAGTAACCGATCTGTATTACTGCGTTCAAGTAAAGAACAAAGTATGAAGGATAAAACACATGAATTACACAATTTTTTGAGGAAATGATTTAATATTTTTCATTTTTATTGTCATATCTCTCAATTAAAGTAGTAACTTTCCATAAGGAATTAGAATGAAGATATTTGGCTTGCAGTCTTAATTTCCAACCCTTTTTTCTGCTTTTCATATTAGCTGATATAGTGATGAGTATTACAGTTATAAAATTATATGACACGGATCCTACCATTCCATTACTTCAGCAGAACAGAACCTGTGCCAATTCTGTTACAGGCAAAAGTAAGAAGAAATGGCTTTCACATTTAATTCATTAAACTGGTGTGACAAGCACCTATTTAACCAACTATGGTGGCTGACTGTAGTGTAAAAGCTTTTAAAATAGATAAGCTAGATGAGTTATATTTTAGATAGACTGGTGTATGGCTAATATTATCTATAATATAGAATTTGGAAAATGCTATACTCTACTGCATCAGCACTAATTTGAAAGACCCTCATAGCTAACACTCAAGATTTGCGTGTCTGAATATGCGTGAATGCTGATATATTAAAATGAGATCAGGTTAGGTTCATTTTCACAGAAGGGCTTCAGAATGTGGAGAGGAGAACAACCATGAGCAGCCCCATATTGGGAATGCACTCAAACAACCACTAACTGCTACTCCCACATAGAAAGGACTGACAAGGCTCATAAATTAGGACCAAAAGTATTTCAGTCACACTACCTGGCTTTTAAAATTACAGTTAAAAAAATGCCAGTGGGATGGCATTTACATGGTCAGAGAGCCATATCCAGGCTCTCCTAGCCCTGGGAGGTCAAAATGCACTGATGTTCTCAACTATTCCTGCAGTTAGGACACAGCTTCGCTTTGCTGGCTGAATAACAGAAAGGGGATTAAAAGGCTCTCATCTTCCGCCATGCCAAGCTGCTCATTTTTGTCTGTATAGAAAAGCTGAGATAATCTGTGATAATTTGACTATTTGTGGGCTTCACTGCAAACACAAGGTGTGAAATGATCCATGTTAAAAAAAAAAGTAAGCCTTCAAACAGCCCTTTGGTATTTAACTTTTACCTGCATACACCTGCCACTTCACTAGCTGTCAAATAATTACATACACACACCACTGCCCAGCAGTCTCTGTAGAGTTTTAACCTGAATCAGTAAGATGCCCGTCCTTCACACAAAAGATAATGGGAACCAACATGTTACTAAGGAAAACTGCTTAAAAACCTGCTAGTTGCCTTCTCTCCTATTTTTACAGCAGATAATTACTTGCACAGTCAATATTCCTCCCAACTATGTTAGCTCCCTGTTTATGTAGTAATTAACTGAGGAGAAGAAAGCAGCAGTTAGCAAACACCCATTTTGTAACAGTACATTTATCAGATACTAGTAAACGATTAGCAAGATTCACAGTGATATCTGCATACCGGTAACATCTCTCAAAGCAGACAGCTGGGGCTACAAAGGGAAGACATGAAGCTTGCGTCACCAAACTTTAGCTTTGACCTTGATCACACAGGAATAAATTTGAAGTCCTGCTTTCAACACACTGATTCTTTGGGGGAATCTGCTACTGAAACATTTGTAATAGGTAGAGAAACTCAAACCACAATAACATAGATGCACTAGATATTAAAATACGAACATGCTAATTTCTGCATCTTTTAAAATGTTGGATTAAATGATTTGATACAGCGAATGAGTATTTTTGGAGAAACAATCCTCGTACTTCCTGAAGATCTGGGAACAGTATTGAAAAATATACCTGTGGTGTACTAACTTCCACTGATAGTTTAAAAAGATGCTGAGATCAACAAAACTTCAAGACATTTTTTTATGGCTGCACAGTGAGTATTGATGTTCCCAGATGTGCCAGGAACAAGCACCAAATCAAGACAGTCAAAGTTTATTGCTTTATCTTGAGCTACACAAAAAGACAATTTCTACAACGGAAAATATATGCAACTGGAAAGGTAAAGTGTCAATCTCCTTCATCTTTTCTCCATAAATGGGTATGGCCTGTGGAATACTAATGGTTGTGAACTTTTAGCGCTGATTTTAAGCCATCGCAGTCAGACATCACTTACTCACTTTGAACTTCAAAACCTGTTATGGCTACTGACCTGCTGAATTGCCTGCTCAAGTGTGCACTATCCAAGCAGAAACCATGAGTAGAGCACAACACCTCATTATTCTGTGCAACTCCTGTAGACCATGTCAGTAACGGAGGAGGAGAAAAGGAAGCCAGGTTACTCAGAATTCAGAAATAGCTTCATCTGTAACAATCAGCAATATTGCTGGGGGCACCTAGGGATGCTGAAAAGGGAGAAAAAAGAAAAAGAAACCTGCAGTCTAGAGGCCATCATCTAACATGAGTCAAAGGAAATAATACTGAGTCTATAGAAATCTTCCAACACAGGGACACCGTCTGATGGGACACAAAGCAACATAAGAGGAGTCTGATGAAAAAAAACCAGTAGAGCAGAAAGGGGTGGAGATGAGGAAAAACTAAACTCCACTGGGAACTGATCAAGGGAATGAAAGAGGAAAACAAAATCTCAGGCTGTTGCACATTACTGAGAGATCAGAGATAAAGAAAAAAAGTTATGTGCAAAGGGTTTAGTGAGATGCAGAAAGAGAGAGTCAAGAAAGTAGAGAAATATAGGTGTGAAAAATGTACCATAAGTTTGTGTGAAAAATGAGGAAAAAAAGAAAAAAAGAAAACAAAAAAGAACACAAAGGATTAAGGATTGAGAAGGCATTATTAAGACTATGAGATGGGGGATGGCAGGCGGGGAGAAATAACGCAGAGCTCCACTGATCATCCAGAAACACAACAGAAGAGAGGCAGGTGGCAAAACCAAACTGTGTTGGGAAGAAGTGGGGTGGCCATAGAGTTTGCTTTTTGAAACCTTGTACTTTTTGCTCAGATTGTTACCACCTTATTTCATTTCTCAGCACAGCAAAGACACGGACCTGTTGGAGCAGGTCCAGAGGAGGCACCAAAAATGATCAGAGGGATGGAACACCTCTCCTACAAGGACAGGCTGAGAAAGTTGGCGTTGTTCAGCCTGGAGAAGAGAAGGCTCTGGGGGGACCTTATCACAGCCTTTTGTTCTTAAAGGGGGCTTATAAAAAAGATGGGGACAGATGTTTTTAGTAGGGTCTGTTGTGATAGGACAAGGGGTAATGGTTTTAAACTAAAAAAGGGTAGATCTAGACTAGATGCAAGGAAGAATTTTTTTACAATGAGCGTGGTGAAACACTGGAACAGGCTGCCCAGAGAGGCGGTAGATGCCCCATCCCTAGAGACATCCAAGGTCAGGTTGGACGGAGCTCTGAGCAACCTGACGTAGTTGAAGATATCCCTGCTCATTGCAGGAGTGTTGGACTAGATGACCTTTAAAGGTCCGTTCCAACCCAAACTATTCTATGATTCTATGATTTCTCTTCTCTCTCTGTTTTAGCAGACTCCAGAATCACTTGAAAATAAACTTTTAAAACACATGTATGCTTATCATTCAGATTTAGAAACTCATTTTTCTAAGTACCATAGACTATGTCCACAGTATTTTGCTGCATGAAATTCTGTTTCTACAGCAATCAATAGGCAGAATTTGAAAGAGTCATCCCAGATGCTTGGCTGCACCGTATGGAGCATAGCCTGTGCTTCCAATGCTGGAGGAGAAAGGGCATCTTTGAGGCTGCCAATCCTGGAGCTACAATAAATTATGCTAGATCACGTGTGACACCAGAGCCAAGCTTTACTGAAAGAAATTAATGATAAGCTGCAGTTTTCAATTCTCACCTTAGTCTGTAAGGAAGAGCACACATATGGCCAGGAAGTCGCAAAAGCTAGGAAAGCAGAAACAAAGCAAGAATGCAGAGGTGATGCTACTGGGTTGATACCAATTATGGAAAGTTAAAAATGAAAAAAAAAGAAAAAGAAATTCAGGAAATTAGCACTGAAATTACAGGACACTAGAAAACTAAGAGAAGAAGCAGAGAGGGGAAAGAGAAAAGCTGCAGAAGGATTAGCTCGTTCCAAGAGGCCACAGGTTCCAGTGGCCCTTCCCTATTGGGTTGAAGACTGCGTGGCCAGCAGATGATGCCACCAGATGATGGCACCAAGAGTATAACTATATTAATGCCCAGCTGGACAACCAATTTGATTCAAGCCACAACCATGTACAGTAGATACATAATTGCACATTCAAAGGCTTTGTGTGCATGTGATCTTGCTCTGAAATCTCCAAGGCTGGTAAAAGATTCCCAAGTAGGGTGAGACAACAATTTGAGGGCTGCTTGTGGGAACCATACACCAAACTGAGATTTGCTCAAATTTGCTGATTATTTTAAGAAATTAGAGAATACTTTTTTTTTTCATTTAGATAGCTGTAGAAAATAAGAACTGATTTTTGAAATTCAATTGAATATTGTTTAAATGAACCCTTTGTGTCTGATTAAAAAAATAAACTTGGCCAAGAATTATTTCCTGTGAAATTTTAGGAAATAAATGTTTATTTTTCTCTCATTTAAATTCATCCAATATGTTTAGCTGGAAATCGTCAGCATACAGAATAAATTTGTCCATGAATAGTCCTTGAATTGAAGATCACTGCTGTATTCCAATATGTACATGCTCTTCCTCGTATAACAGTACAATTTGATTCTCCTTCCTTCCAGTGTGCATTCTATATCTAACTTATGCCTGTCATAGCCTAGAAATCCAAAGGCATTTTACTGCCCAGATGGACCCAGTAGGGCAACAGATTTTATTGCCTCCTGTTCTCCTGTGTGATCCCATAAATGGTAGTTGGAGACCAAGAAACGTAACTGCCAACAGCACACTCGACTTGGTCAGTGCTGCAGAACTCTAAAAGACACTAACATGTATGATAGATGACTCAAGTCTGAACAAAAAAAAAACCAGAATATGATTCTGTCCCCCAGGAGTTCGACCTTATGCTTGCATAAAGATAGGCAGAAAATGTTTTGGCACTATTTTCTATATATGAATAAAAACATTTTGCTTTCCACCTAAATATTTGTGTACATGAATGGTGTCTGATTTCTGAGAACATTTTTGCATTTCCATCAGTTAAATATTCAACTGTAACATTATAACATACAACACATATAACATCACTGAGCTGTCATAATTCATGGGCAGACTGAAATTTATGAGGCCACAAGAATGGAATATTTTAAATTGCATGCCAGTTATTTGCTTACCGAGCAGATAGCTGTGATCTCACAGAAAAAGAGTAGTCACATGCAGAAAAACGCAGTGTGTACTCTGTGTTGGATTTTCAAAGAAAACAGTTTGAGATCTACAGATGACATTAACCATACACAACTATCAAAACTAACGGAGGTTTTTAAAACTTCCAAGTGGTCAAAGAGTTAAACTGAGTCATGAGAGTTCTCTTTGTTTCCACAATTCATATGAAAGCTTGTTTATAAATACTAGTAAAAGGCAAATAGTCTACCAGTATTATAGTCACTCTTTTTTGCAATATAGTTCTCAGGTGCTCTGAAAGCTTTTGAGCCACTGTCCTTATTTTTTTTCTTTTACTTTCCTTTTCTATGTTCCGCCCTTAGTTCAGGTCATGAAAGCTTTTGTTTCTGCATGTTTACAGCCTCCTTGTAACAAAATATTGTTGGACTTAATCCCAAATGCTGGGTATCCCAAACAATAACATTCAACAATAGTTTCAGTGAGATAACCTAGCCCAACACAAAGGGCAGTGACATTGCTGGGATTACGCCATATGGTGCCTTTTTAAAAATTGGAGGTGCATCATGGCAAAGACTGATATCCCATCTCAGTGAGTAGTTTTGGGAGGGGAGGTTTGTTTGGTGTTTAAATGAAAACATGACCACAAGCGCATAACTTCATTGTACTTGCTGGCACATTGTTAAAGATGAAATAGAATTGCTGAGCAGAAGTGTATTACCTCATCTCAATCGACAGTGACACCAATAGGAGCTTTGTCATTGACTTTAATAAGAGCAGGAAAAACACATTTTTGGAAAGGCAATGAGAGTCTTGGTTCAAACCACCTGTTTACTAGAGATTTGTCTTAGCAAACTAGAGGAGGCATAGACCTTTTCCCTTCGTAAGAACTTTTCTCTATTAGTTAATCTATCTGTTACAGTAAAGATTCATCAAAAGTACAGCGTCTCAAAGTCATGCTTCTCATTAATTAAGATATTGAACTGCAGCTGTATGAGAACTGGGAGAGAAACAGCAAATTAAAAGTAAAGGTGAATGGAGAACTCCAAGAAATATAAACTCTCCAGAAACACCGCAAGTCACTGAAAGAAGTTCAAGCAAGAATTTTATATAAAGAAAAATTGAGCTCCTGAAATGAGAGGGAAAAAACCCCAAACCAATTTATTTTAGTCTTGGAAGTTAGGGGCACTGACTTTACGTTGAGCAATCTATATTTAAAAAGATAAGGGAGAAATACCAATTCAATTATCAGATGAAGATTGAGTTATTAGTTAAAGACTGAGTTATCAGTTACAGAAATCTGTAGAATGTTACACTCCTAAAAAAAATACATCTTCTGGAAGTTACCTGCTTCATAGGAAAAACCAAGAACAAGGAGATTTAATAGATTTGATTATGCTGAGGAAAACACATTGTTTTAAAACGTTTGTGGAATTGTGCATCCAAGGCCAGATGGTAAAGGGGATCAAAGACTCATAACTGAAGAAGAACACTAGACAGCTTAAACTTAGAGAAAACTATTAAGATGTAAAAAAAAAACCCAGAATGAAACTGGACCAGATTGTAAATTTTGAAAACTAAACAACAGAATGTAACATTAGTCTGGGTTAGCAAAAAACAGAAACACAGGAGACACAGAGGGGAAAAAAAAAAGTAGTAAAAATACTATGGAGAAATCTGCATAATGAAACCAGACTGAATGTGAGGCAAGACCAACAGAAGCAAATGAAGACCTAAGGAGTGTCCTGCCTTCGGACACTTGTAGCTGCAAGCAGCGAATCAGTTTTGCAAANCCCTGTTCTTAACAGTTTCCAAACCTCTGGTTATGCTGCAGAAGAGCTCCTTTTCCTCTTTCTCCAACTTAGCCTCAAAAAGCTTCTCCTGGCTGAGCTTTTCCTTTGCTGAAAGCAACTGAGCACTCCCTCCAGAAGGTCCGCATGACCCAATTCAACAGTGGGAACTAGGCAAACAGTTGGCTTCTTTCTTTGCTGTGCAGACACTTATTTTAAGAAATAAAACAGACGGCAACACACAGCATATAGTGAACAAATAGGATGTGCACTATCCACAAAAAATAGTAAAAGGGGAAGAATAAAATTCCCAATGAGTTAATATATGTTGTAAAAATAATTATTTTTTTGACTTCTGATTTGAGTACAAAAACAGTACTGAGAACAAGAATTATGGCTAGTGTATGATACTTTGCTTTAAAATACTGTTGAATAAAATTCAGCTTGAAGACCCTCAAAATAATGCAGATTTGTTTTTATATACTAGCAAACAAGTTGAATTTTGGGTCCAAATTACTAGTTCCAATGTCTATTATTACAACTTTATTAGACAATAAATTTGCTGAACATTTAATTTCAGTTAGCAAATTTGCAAGATATGACATACCACTGGAGGTATCATAATTTGACAATAATGTAAAATGTTAGCAAGAGAACATGATTTTAAGGATTATCTTAAGTCCAGGGTATCCAGAGTGTTTCAGCCGATGGAAAATAATGGTTAAAAAATGTTGAAAAATGCTTTAAAATACTTGGATAATCAATGGTGGATCTCTATGTGACATGATTATAAATGAGAGCATCACCCTCAGAACTAGAGTTGACAGATATGAAACCTTGTTTAATAGCAAATTTAGAGTTTTGTACTCAAGAATTGGATATTTTGCTCAACTACAGAGCCACCGAAGCAAACATAGTAGTCTTGAAATTTCTATAAATGCTTTACAAAAACCAAAACACATATACATCTTCGTATGCAAACCTTGCAGCCACATACAAGCAACTGCAGA
>WEKW01011877.1:1623-18171 GCA_013389905.1 Sula dactylatra | reverse complement strand
CCTAAGTCTGATTGACCTCTGGTTTTATTTAAGTAAATAAATGAGTAATTTACTTCAGCTTGACAGCCTTGGTCAATTTGTAGGTATAATTTATGCACTTGCATTTATGTTTTAGGTAGACTTTCGAGTGTTACCATAGCTAATGGTAAGTAACACTCTGGAAGAGAGATAAAGCTCCTGTACCAGGACTTTCACCGAACTGTAGCAAAAGAGATCAGGATGGGGCAGGTATAGGATTTGCATCCTTCTGTGATTTATCTGGAGCTATCTGCTGTTAAATGGCAGTTCTTATGGTCACAACTTTATACAAAACTAACTATGAACAAGGGTTTATTCTAAAGTAAAGGCCAATAAGCATGCTGAAAATGTTTCTTCCTTATTCCTTAGATTTTGGGATTATCTATGCAGTGTGTATACAAATAAAGCTTGTTTCTTGTGCTCTTCTTTCTTAGTTGACCTATAATTTGGGGATTTTTAACTATGGCTTTTCAAAAATTTTAAAATTTATTTTCATGTTTCTATTAAATCTTCCTCAGTAAGTGAACATAGTTTGGTTACACAGTATAGCAAGACTTTTTTTTTTTAATCTTCTTCCTAATTTTTAGAAGATTTACAGTTCCTTTTTCTTTCTTTGTTAGGATTTTCTCTTCTGTCTTTCTAATAGGTCTTCCTTGTTTTGAACTTTGGTCTTTCTGCTCCTTCTCTCCCCTTTCCTCCTCATATTATTTTTTTTTTAATATTGACAATGAGGATAACATTCAGTTATGGCTTAACATAAGAGAAAGCATCCCAGTCAGTTTACTTGAACTCACCCAAAGCCTATTCATTTGCTCAAAAACATTACAGGACAGAGAGCCTTTAGAAATAAATCTAGATCTTCTGAATAGCTTCTTCCAATACTTCACTCTACTTATTCAGTCTTTCTTTTCTATAAGACTCATAATGTAACATTTTAAAATATTTAAAATTACTTTAATTTCCCTAAACAAGTAAATCAAGTGTTTTAAGGCATGGTAATCAAATCATACATTTGAAATTCTTATCACCAGAGCATCTTGATTCAATTAAATGATTCTTAAATCATACATAAATTAAAAGTACTTCCTTAAAGTAATTTAAGAATAATTTCTGCCATATTTTCATGTTACTTTTGCAACCTATAAATTCTGAAGGCAGTCATCAGCAACAATATTATTGTTTATCAGAAAACCTTGAAATACAAATATGTGAATCTTCTCCCTTCTTATTTTTTAAGCTTTAAAACATTCTAAAATGTGACATCAAAGAGTACATTAACAAACTGAACATTAGCAGCTCAAATTACTCAGCACTGCACCCGGTGCAGGTCTCTAATAAGACCTGGTCACATATGGAGTCAGCCAGTGCTTCACAATGTACTACTTGCAACAGTTTATTACAAGCGTAACTACTTGTTCTATATCGCAACACAACTCAGAAAATATTCCCCGTATCTGTGATAACTGACCCCTGGGAGAAACATGGCACCTGTAAGAGCTTTATTTCAGAGCTTCCCCACTGTTGTTTCCCAGCTTCCATCATTTCATTGCCATTATTGTCATCATCACTGTGAGATACAGACTGTTTTGAAATAATCTGAATGACCTCTAGCTCCATTTCTTCTAGAACACGATGTATTCATTTCACTTTTTAACATCTTTTCAGTTTTTAGCAAAGTATTCATTTAAAATGTGTGCACTGTCTGGAAGTAAATTACAAGGGTAAAAGGGCATTTCAAGATGACTGAAAATGTACCTCTCAAGCTGTTTCTTTTTCTACTTCCCACCTAGTTTTGCTGAAAAGTTGGTTAGGAGACTTTATTTTAAAGGCAAACATTTTTTTTTCCTATTTCAGTATAGTTCTCTGTGTGTCCATCATGTTGCACTCAGAGATCTTGATGAAATTCAGAGCTGCACTTATAAATATGAGATCTGGTTGTATATCAGACAGAACTATCTATATGTTTACTCCTATTTTTACTGCAGTTTTATAGTAGGTGCACATTGCACTATTGCAGCTACAGTGGCTGCAATTAAAAAAACAAGTTTCATTGTGGAGCACATGATCAGGATTCCTATGGGAAGAAGGCAAACCAGAAGATGTGCTCCAGCCACTGGTAGGTATTCAGTACAAGACATGAGGCTAGACTTCTAACTTGTTAGCAAGTAGTGTGGAACAACAGAGGACCTGCAGAATAAAACTGATGATGAGGACTCAATAACTGCATATTGGGCATTTCAGTGATTTTTATTCTGGAATAGGTAACCTAATCTAAACTAGCAGTATCTATGGTGTCTGGCACAAGCACCACATTTGGTTGGAACTCCAAAGCAGGCTGAGTTTCCCAGTAATTTCCTAAGGCTTCTCTGCTATACCATTGTTTCTCCTCTTGAAAACGAGAGTTATCCTTCTGAGAGCTTGTTAGCATGCAGCTGCTTCCTGAGGGACCTTGCCTTTGCATCCAGCATTACTTTGGAGCTCTACTTGCATCTTTGCACTTTTGCAGTGCTGTCAAACATAACATTAGCATCAGGGTGGATTAGATACAGAATGATGTTAGAACAATTTCAGTGTAGAAAACAGGACTAAAAGGAGAGATTTCATTTGCCTATAGACATTGTAAAACACTATTTTTGCTGCAGAGCTGAAGCATTGTGGCTACAAAATAAGCAGTACTCCCAACGTACCATTCCAGGACATGTTTGGAAAGCTTTTGCTGAAACATCCTATTCCACCAAAGCCAATATATTTTCACTTTCATAAATCTCTTCACAAAAGGTGATATGAATAAGACTTGCTTCACTTGCAACAATCCAGGATGACACATTGCACCCTGGATCAGGCAAGGATTTCAACATCTCCCAGAGCTCAAATCAATATCTAAGACTCCAGGTTATAATCACACACACATACTCCTATTTCTCTTGACCACTGTTGTATTGGGTTTGCGTGGCAAGATTTTGGTAGCCAAGGGGGCTGCAGGGGTGGCTTCTGTGAGAAGCTGCTAGAAGCTTCCCCTATGTCCAATAGAGCCAGCTGTGCCAGTCGGCTCCAGGACAGACCTGCTGCTGGCCAAGGCTGAACCCATCTGCGACAGTGGTAGTGCCTCTGGGATAATGTATTCAAGAAGGGGGGGAAAAAAAACCCTGCACAGCAGCAGCCAGAGAAAGAGTGGGAATACATGAGAGAAACAGCCCTGCAGACACCACGGCCAGTGAAGAAGGAGGGGAGGAGGTGCTCCAGGTGCCAGAGCAGAGATTCCCCTGCAGCCCGTGGGGAAGACCATGGTGAGGCAGGCTGTCCCCCTGCAGCCCAGGGAGGTCAGCAGTGGAGCAGATCTCCACCTGCAGCCCGTGGAGGACCCCACACCAGAGCAGGTGGATGCCCAAAGGACACTGTGACCCCGTGGGAAGCCCATGCTGGAGCAGGCTCCTGGCAGGACCTGTGGCCCCGTGGAGAGAGGAGCCCACGCTGGAGCAGGTTTGCTGGCAGGACTTGTGACCCCGTGGGGGACCCACGCTGGAGCAGTCTGTTCCCGAAGGACTGCGCCCCATGGAAGGGACCCACGCTGGAGCAGTTCATGAAGAACTGTAGCTCATGGGAAGGACCCACGTTGGAGAAGCTCATGGAGGACTGTATCCCGTGGGAGGGAGCCCCCGCTGGAGCAGGGGAGGAGTGTGAGGAGTCCTCCTCCTGAGGAGGAAGGAGTGGCAGAGACAAGGTGTGATGAACTGACCACAACCCCCATTCCCTGTCCCCCTGTGCCACTGAGGGGAGGAGACAGAGAAAATCAGGAGTAAAGCTGAGCTTTGTAAGAAGGGAGGGGTGGGGGAAGGTGTTTTAAGCTTTGGTTTCATTTCTTATTACCCTACTCTGATTTCATTGGTAATGAATTAAATTATTTTCCCCAAGTTGAATCTGTTTTGCCCGTGTCAGTAACTGGTGAGTGATCTCTCCCTGTCCTTATCTTGACCCATGAGCCTTTTGTTATATTTTTTTCTCCCCTGTCCAGCTGAGGAGAGCAGTGATAGAAAGCTTTGTTGAGCACTTGGAGTCCAGCCAGGGTCAACCCACCACAACTGTTCTTCACATGGAAACACTGTCGTCTTCAGCAGGCTCTAGAGATAAGTCAGTGTGATTGAGTAGGGACTGACATCTCAGGAATATCCTAATTATAACAAGGTTTTGCATGTTATATTTAAGACAATTTTTGTATAATCATTTACTGGTTGAGACAATAAGGAATATAATTAATAGTTAAATGGCAAGATTTCTGCAATTTGTAATTCCCTAATTGCTATTTTGGATTTCTAACTGAGTATCAAAATGTCATAACCTAGTATAATCAAACACAGAACACTTAAAATGTCAGCAAGCAAAGAAAATGACTTTTAAAAAAGGGGTTCAAGAAGTACAGACTTTTGATTTAAAATGTACATCCTGGGGTGCATTAAAAGGAGTGTGGCCAGCAGGTCAAGGGAGGTTATTCTCCCCCTCTACTCCACCCTAGTGAGGCCACATCTGGAGTACTGTGTCCCAGTTCTGGGCTCCCCAGTTCAAGAAGGACAGGGAACTACTGGAGAGAGTCCAGTGGAGAGCTACGAAGATGATCAGGGGACTGGAGCATCTCCTGTATGAGGAAGGGCTGAGAGACCTGGGTTTGTTTAGCCCGGAGAAGAGAAGACTGAGGGGGGATCTTATCAATGCCTATGAATATCTAAAGGGCGGGTGTCAAGAGGATAGGGCCGGACTCTTCAGTGGTGCCCAACGGCAGGACAAGGGGCAATAAGCACTAATTGGAACACAGGAAGCTCCACCTGAATATGAGGAAAGTCTTCTTTACTGTGAGGGTGACAGAGCAGTGGAACAGGCTGCCCAGAGAGGCTGTGGGGTCTCCTTCTCTGGAAATATTCAAAACCCGCCTGGACGTGGTCCTGTGCCCCCTGCTCTCGGTCTACCTGCTCAAGCAGGGGGGATGGATGAGATGATCTCCAGAGGTCCCTTCCAACCCCTGCCATTCTGTGGTTCAGTACAATGCCTGATGGTATGAAATGCATTACGCAGGAACAGCTCTTTTCAGTGCTGTATACTTGAGATTAGAGACTGCAAACAGCCTATTTCAGAATCACAGCTCTCCACTTCCCCCGCTGGGATGTCAGATAGACTTGGGCTAAATTTGATGGCAAGTGTTGCAGGTCCCGTCTGTCAGGTTCTCCTGTGCTTAATGAGCAGCATACTCTTTGGTGAAAATACTGTGTAAACAATGAAACAGCACATCCAAGACATGTGAATGAACTTGTTTCTGCAGTATTTTCAGTCAGAGCAGGGTTTAGGACTTTTAGGCAGGCCTGCAAAACCCTTCAGTGTCCCTAGAACATAATTGGCTCCTGAGAGCAACAGCGTATATTAGGCAGAGTAAAGCAGTTTAGGAAGGTCTTTCAATAAGCTTTCTATAAATACAACTCATTTATTTTTTTATACGAAGCCTGTGGTTCCAGTGGGTGGGCTGTAAGAAAGAGTTGCCTAAACCCTTACTTATTTTTATTTCCTGTAAGTAACACCATCTCACTGAAGATACAGTACTCAACTACTTTAGACAAAAGAATACACAAATATCATAAAATATTCTTTTGTGCATGGATATATAGTCATCTTCTAAATCACCATTCCTAAAAAATCACCACTCGAAAGGATATCTGTAGCACAAATGTTTCTGAGCATTAAAGATGGGAACCCCACAGCTATTGGAAAGATTATATATTTAAGAACAAGGGCAAGTTGATCATCTAGTAGTGAGCATGGGAGCATCCCTCCTGGCTTCAGTGACTTAAGGTAGCTAATGAGTTATGGATTTTAAGTTATTTTACAGCTTTACACTGGCTGGGTTAGTCACTGGCTTCCCAGCTGAGGTTACGAACAACACAGAACTTAATAGCTGTTTGTGATACAGGCAGCCAGTGTTCATTCCTATTTCCCCCATCTTCCCAAAACACCCATACATGCCACCGTAACATCAAGCCTTCTCAGATAGCCCTATTTGTATGAAGTGGCCTAATTTACATTGTTTACTGTGCTGAAGTAGATTTTAATTGACACTACCATAGCATTAGTGGTTTTTTGTTACTCTCCCTACTTGTATTAGTCTAGGGTAGAGAGCACTGAATTTATTGTATGATATATATAGTGTAGTACATGATTTCAGTGCTGAAGAGGTTCACCAGACATTTTGGAGAATTGTCCTCTAGAGTACTGAATAGGTCAATGCATGGGCCAGATTAATTGTTTTAAAAACAGTGTTCAAAAAGAAGCTGTAGAAAAAAGCATTTGCTGGGGGGCGGGGTGGGGGGGGCAGGGAGAAGAGTAAATACCACAGATCTATTTCCAGTTTCCAGCTAATGTCTTTAGTTAAATTAGCAAAACATCAACATCAGAACTATGGATATAGCAAAAAGATTAAGTTCTGGAATGACAGACAAGTCGATCAAAATTAACTGAAAAGAAAACAAAATTTTCTCATGAAATGAACACATCACATCATGAGAACATGTTAGCACTTCAAAGAATACAGGTGTTTCTGGCAAGACAATTAGCACAACTGCTTTTCTATTCAAATCACTGTCCTTTTCTACAGCTATACACGTTGCAAGTGGTCAGAAGGGAATCCCAGGGCATCTGCTCTGCAGCTATTTCTGCATTGTTTCAGTCTTGTCCATAAGCAGGAAATTCGGTCTCATCATAGTCCTTTTCTGTTTGAAAGGATCAGCTTTCACTGTGGCAGAAAAATCTCTCTTGTTGAATAAGAACATCCATCATAGTTTAAACAGAATTTCAGGAATGACAGGTACCTTATTTAGATAAGGTGACACATTACTGCTTCCTTTTTCCTCCTTTTTCTTATACAGTAAGATCTATATGGAGACTAAATTACTCTATCACACTAAGTAAGTATCAAAGTCAAGCTCCATTTTCTGAGTTTCCTATTCCACATCCCCTTGAATTCCTCATCTAGCTGTTTGAAGGACATCTGAAGTGGATTTCTGGTTCCACTGTTCTTAGTATCAAATATTTCTGTTGGCTATGCTGAGTGATAAAGCTTACTGAAATCCTTTTTCCTAGGATAAGGTTACTGGCAGGAACTGTATTGCTACTGAATTGCTGTTATTGGTTGTTAAGAATAGGGACTTAAAAAAAAAATGAAGCAGCTATAAATATTGGTTCTTTAAAATACTTTTTACATGCCTCCCAGAGTGTTTTACATTGTTTTCTTTAAAACAGATTAATGCGCTGAATAGAAATTAAGAAATTAAGATCTCTTTGAAGCTATTATTGCCATGTCTGTGTCAGAGTGTGACAGTCCTTCCTTTGAGCACTGACCAGTGCACTGCGAAGCAAGGGGCATGTGCACCTTGACCATGGGCTTTAGTCACAAAGCAGGGCAATGCAGCACTAGCTACAGAACTTCTGCATTCCCAAATCTGACGCGTATTTATAATTTTTCTATTTTAAATAGCTATTTTGCAGATGAACTCCTGAACATGACTTAGAGGGGCAACGCTGCAAACAGAACAAAGAGATACTTTTGTTGATTTTAGGAACCCAAACTGTTAAATTGGGCCAGTTACATGGCATATGTCCTTAAGTATGGGAAAGCTGGGAATTAAATGGATCCCGGTGGAAAAGACTACCTTACCTGACAGGCTTCACAGACACTGCGTTTGAGATCCTCTGTGCAACTTGACCCCTAATTACCAGAATGAGTACTAGTGTGTGACTCAGTATGCTTAAAAATGTAAACAGAAAAAGCACAGTAAAACTAACTTTACTAGGACAATTACTAAAAATGGACTCAGCGTTATATGCATTCATGAAAATGGGAAGAGTTATACTCATTGCCCCTCTGCTAAAAGCAAAGTTATTGCTCTATATGAAGGGTGGACTGAAACAGAAATACATCTGTTCCATAAAAAATGAAAGATGAAAGAATCACCCGGGGTTCCTGCAGGTAATTTATGGAGGATGGCTAGGGATAGGGAGAAGACTGAGAATTAAATACTACCTCAAAGAAGGATTTAGCTGCAGACTAAGCACACCTCTGTAAGTGCCATGCCAGCTTAGAGAAGAAGTACCATGCTGATATAAAGTCCCTGAGTCCCTATTAATGGAGTCCTCAGCACCTTCTCATCTGGCTTATCTTCAGCAAACCTATATGAAAGTCTTCAGAGCTATGAAAAATACCTCTCAACGGTCCTCTGGTACTTTCTGCAAAAATCCTTCATACATCCTGTAGGAGCAATTCCTTTCATCTGAGTAAAATTTACTCACAGGACAAAAATCAATTTTTATCGATACTCTGCAAATGGGCACATGGACTGGAAAGGAAGTAATACAGATACATGAAAGATCCAGGTAACCAGAAGCAGGAGAATTATTTAGATGAAGAATAAAGGCATCGCATCTCATTGACAGTGCCTGAAATACAGAGGCAGGCAGTGTAGTCACACTGAATGTGCATGCCATTATGTATAAGGAGCAGATACTCATCGTGTGCAGGGTAGAAAGTGTATGGATCCAAAAAGCTGCATTGACAGAGAGCACAAGTCAGCAAGTTTGGGAGAAGGAAAGATGAGGTATCCGAGTCACAATTTCAGCTGTTGAATGAATCCTGACTTGTAATAAAGAATCTGATGGACTGAGTGAGTTTGCAAGAGCTTAGGGAATGAGCAGAGGTAGGCATCTGTTTTGTTTATTTTCTGGCTGCCAAAATGATTTTCTCATATGC
The DNA here is from genome assembly GCA_013389905.1 of Sula dactylatra. NCBI lineage: Eukaryota > Metazoa > Chordata > Aves > Suliformes > Sulidae > Sula > Sula dactylatra. The sequence continues at coordinate 9,374 of WEKW01011877.1, read as the reverse complement.
CTGTTGTGACAATCCCGCATCCATATAACCTGCAAGGATGAGCAATATAAGCATGAATAGCTAAGGACTGGGGATGAGGATACGTTTGAAATTGCATTTAAACAGAAGGAAAAGCAGCCATGTATGAGTCCTCTATATCTGTTGCAAATATCTGCACACTTTTTTTTCTGCTCACATTTGCACCTCAGGCTTTCCTGGGACGGTCCTAAAACAGCCAGCATTTAGTTTCTGCTTTCTGTACCTACAAAATGAGTAACACACATTAAGTCAGAGGCTCGCTGGGCCTCTGCCCAAACCAGGATGCACTGGGCAGGTGAAGAGGACAGCTGCAGACTATGAGAAGGACTGAGAGAACTGGGAAAGATGATAGCAGTCAGGGAGCCAAAAGGGTTAAACTTTGTAGAAAAGATGAGAAGGATATCAATGGATACAGAAGCACAAACTTCTCTGGAAAACTTTAGCACATCCATTATAGCCAACAATTAACACACCTACTCACTCAGCCAACCTAAGGTAATTTCACAAGCTGCCTCCACCTGCGGCAGGATAAGAGGAAGAGAGAAATAAAGGAACAGGCAGCAAATTGTTTTTGCACCTTGTTGCTGCTGGCCTTTTCTTGCACAGTTTATCATAAGACCTAACAGAGAAAGAGAAGTAGCTGGAAGAATCCTAATTCCAACAAATAAATTATTAAAAAAAAATTTCATGTTATCCTCCAACATTCCTACCTGGAAAGCTTTGAGGGATGTCTTCAGGACAACTCTAAAGTGAACTCCGTAAGATTTTTCTGTAAATGACCTTTCCATAAATCCAGCTCAAGAGCTAAGAGAGGCAATAAACAGTTAAGGAGCCTGTTTTACAGGGCACCTTGTATTTTTATTCCCTGAAAATACTCACTGTTAAAATGTTTTAGCTGAGATTTTCAAAGTGGTGTGGGCAAATCCTCTGCACATCTCACATTAATTAACAGCAAGTGTGTGGGTAATTCCCTGTAGTACTTTGATAATGTCAACTTTTTTTTTAATCCATTTAGCATATCCATATGGAATAGGACAGGGGAAATGTGTATAGTGGTTCTAAACTGCACCCCAAAAAAATCCCCAAATATCCAAACCCACTTTTGTTCTGACCTTATGAGTCTCTGATCTGTTCTGACAGAGGGATTCTGATCAGCGCTTTTGGGCAGATCCAGAAATGTGAAATAAATGCGCTCCATCCTCATGGAGATCTGAGCCTAGTCAAGTATCTCATCTGAATAATATTTTTCTGTTTAGAGGGCTTGGGGGAAGGGAGGGGGAATAAACCTTTCTGTTGACTCTCAGCTTTGGAAAAATCCACTGGGAGGGACTGCACAATTAACATATTAATGAAGGCTGGCCTCAGATGTGATGCCTGAAAGCAATTATGGGCAAATAAAGAATATAAATGCAAGATAAAAAACTCATGCCTGTTTGGGACAGGAGGAACATAAGCTGCTCAGCACTAAAACAGGAATATATGTTTTTCCTTGTCTTGGGGGAAGGAACCCCACCTTACTCTGCTCGGAAAAGGCAGCATTTCTAATGCTCGCCGTATCAACTGCCGAAGACCAATGACACTGTGATACCTATGCTAGTTTGTACAAGTGGTCACTGAGCTGGATGATGGAGTTTAGACAGTTAAAACCTGGAAACGTGAAAAGCCTGAAAGTCTGTACTCAGCTAAAGTAGAGGAAATACATAATTTTCACCACATTGATCTCTGTACATTAACATGATTGAGTTGAATCTTCTGGTCATCATTTTTCTGTGGGATTTTTTTTTTGTGGATACCAGTCACAAATGTTAATGACTATTTGCATTAAGTCTTAAATGCATGAACAGCAATGAAACTCAAACCAGCCTTATAGAAAAATCAAATAGAAGTGGGTGTAAATGCCTCCGGCACAAGACTCCAGTTTTCTTCTCCTCATTAGCCCCAGGTGAGGGCTACAGAAGAGCTGGCTGGAAAGCAGGGTTTCTATTCATGGCTGATGTTGTTTTACTCTTCTAAGTTACAGTCCAAATCAGACCAAAAACTAACATGTGCCAAATTCCCCAGGCCCTGCAACCACTTAGTGATATTGATGTTCCTGTCAGCTTTCATGACCAGAGCAAAGATGACAATTTCACTGAGGAGCAACAGGAAACACTGGCGCTCAGGCTCAGGCAGCAGAAGACTGACCAAAGTCTGAAGCCCTGGCAGCTCGCTGCATCTGTGCCCCCTAGGACAACCCATCAGGAATCCAGGCACTCTTCACCTGGCACCCTGCTCTGGGCTTGGCAAGCACTTGGACAAGGGACATTATGAATGAAACATTTGGGGCTCAACAAAATGGTATTTTTATATGAAACGTTTCTTTTTTGCTTGAACGTATTCAGCCAGCTCTATTATCAAAAGCCTTTACAACTAAAGAAAAAGCCAAAAACCAGGAAAACCTGGAGGCAGGGAAAGCACAGTTTTGAACGCTTAGACTTTTCTCCAAGAAATTTCAACACACATGAATGAAGCCCATCAAACAATGCCACAGGAGCTACATTTTTAGAAAGCAAAAGCAGTTGAAAATTGTTTCCTCACTCTAGAAAACAAAAGACTGAATTATTAACCAAATCAGTAATGTTTCCGTAAGCGTGGAACACTTGTCTATTCTTATTGGTTTCTGCTAAATATGCGAAGTAGCAGGCTACAAAAGCACTTTTTCCTTAATATCAACTCTTAGAAAACTCACCTAAAAGATGAGCCTGTAGATTAATGTTTTATTTACTTACTTTAATTCCTATAAACTAATCTACCTTAAAGGCCAGGTGTCCTGGTTTTGGCTGGGATAGAGTTAATTTTCTTCCTAGTAGCTAGTATCCTGCTGTGTTTTGGATTTAGCATGATAATACTGTGATAACAGACTGATGTTTTAGTTGTTGTTAAGCAGTGTTTATACTAAGTCAAGGACTTTTCAGCTTCCCATGCTCTGCCTGCAAGGAGGTGCACAAGGAGCTGGGAGGGAACGTAGCCAGGACAGCCAATCCAAACTGGTCAAAGGGATATCCCATACCCCATGACATCATGCTCAGGTTATAAACTGGGGGGAGTTAGCTGGGGGGCAGTGATCACTGCTCGGGGGCTGGCTGGGCATCCATCAGCAGGTGGTGAGCAGTTACAGCACTTGTTTTTCCTGGGTTTTGTTCCTCTCTCTCGTTTCCCTTTTCATGACTATTTATTATTATTACTATAACATTATTATTAAACTGTTCCTATCTCAAGCCAAAAGTTTTCTTACTTTTGCTCTTCCAGTTCTCTCCCCCCTCCAACCAGGGGCGAGGGGAAGCAATCGGCTGTGTAGTGCTCGGTTGCTGACTGGGATGTTAAACCGCAGCACCAGGTAAATGTGGTATTTTGCCAAACCTAAAGCTACAAGCCCAGAAATTTCTTTGCTGAGCTTTGATCACCCCGGCACTATTACTCAAAGGAGCCTTTGGAAAATCATCAGATGCATGGCCATCTGTGGAACACGTTCCCAGCAGGATGCTTCTGGTCAGCCCCAAATCTGCTTGATAACAAACAACCCCTTGGCTCCAACATCTTTGTCAGTATCTGATTACAGTTAACAAAAGATAACACTTTTTTCATACATTTTTGCCAGTGAAGGCTTGAGGTTTTCTTTGCCAGAATGTCTCTGCCTACAGTTCTACTTAGAAAGAAAACTTTGTTTTCTAGTACACCTGTTCTTGACACTAGCAAGTCAAATGATTTTTTTATGCAGGGTCACTGAGATATCTTTTTTTAACTTACTACATCTTTTTTTTTGCTAGTGGAGATTTCAGCATTCCTTTTCCTACAGCCATACAGCCTGTGAATCAGAATTGCCAACAGGGTCTCTGCTCCCTACTGATTTGCTCGAAGACCTCAACAACCATGAAAAACCCCCTGACGACGAAGTCATTTTGTATGTAACTGTAATACAACCTCCTACTGGATGGCTGCCGGGGTGCCTGGCAGTGCAACATCAAGGAGCCAAAGCATATATCTAACTTGAAGATCCATTTGCAGACAGCTCAGTCAAAAATCTTACTACCTCTGGCAGATTGCAGAACTGTTTGATTCATTTGTTCAGAGTTAATGGCAAATACTGCATGTACTGCTTTAATACAGAAAAATGTACAGCTAGGCAGTAGAGAGCAAGGCTGGCTCTGTACCCCGGACACCCTGGGTCAGGCAGTGACTTCCACAGGGAGTAGAGACTTTCTCTCTCCTGAAAGCGGTACGTGAACACCATGGGAAAAGCCAGGCGAGGATGAGCCAAGTGACTTGCAGTGACAGTGCAGAATGGGATTGCTCTGAGGAAAGCCAGAAACATGCCAAAACATTCCTGAGAAGCGGCAGGAAGACACTTTCTTAGCATCCAGGAAGCTGTAACCTTTCCTGCAGGGGTTCAGCTCTGTGTGATACAACACATAACTTACATAACCTTGGCTCAAAATTCTGAGGAACCATCTGTTAGAAAGTACGTAGACAAGAGACATGAAAGATCAAGAAAGGTAAAACTTCAGACAGATATTACATTGTTGAGATGGGGACAGCTCACAGTTCAAGACAGAAAGACATTGATGTGATAAAGTAGAAAAAAAAGTTGGAGGATGGCAGTTTATTGACACTGAAGATCAATCCCTTGTGGGGAGCCATGACCATTTCTTGCCTGACAACTGCATGACAACAAAGACCTCATCAAAAGTAGCAAGCAAATTAATGCCCACCTACTAGCTACCCATTGTGTATGTTAGCCAAGAAATGTTTCTTTTGTATTTTTAACTACTACATCGCTTACCTTTGCTCATGGTAAAAGTTGCCCAAAGTGATTTGAAGTCTTAGAAAGTTGCTTGGCCATAAAACTGGGCTAGAGTAAAGACCTGACCAGCTATGGCACAATGGGAAGAGAACACATTCATTTTTGAGACTTATTTAATTGCAGAGCAAAGTATCTGGATTTTCTCTATTTAATTACCCTCTTTTAGTTATCTTGTTCAATTTTATACTTTTTTAGTCTAATAAAACTTAGCTTTATTAATTGAAGGCATCTGATGTCTTTTGATTTGCTCACTTCTGGAAAAGGGAGGTAGGATAATTTCACCTCTGGATTCTGACTGAAGTTTCTGTCGCATGGCCACAAAGCATTTGATTCTGGCCACCCCTTGCCCCTTGTCTTAAATATAAGGACTTAATCATTCTCACAGATCTGATGCTGAATAATTTTCTGATCCCCCACAATTAAAGGAAGTTATGGTGTCAGGATCTGCAGTGGTAGAATCCAACTGGCTCAAATCACCCTACTGAATTCTATGCACGCTGGCAAAAATTTCCTGTGAAATTCTGTGCATTAGGAGAACAAGATCAGAGCTGTAAGTTTTGCATATTGAAAACATTCCTACATGTCCAATATATCACTGGAATTGTGAAAGAAAACCAAGAATATATTTGCAATAGCAGATATAAAATATTTATATGAATTGAGGTGAAAAATGGAAATAACCTTAACAAGCAGGAATATTCAGTGTTTGTATACAAAGCACTGAGTACTGAGACTTTGGAGCTGTGAAAAGCTGTTTTGCTATGAAATTTTCTGCAATCATAAATCATAATTGAGTATTATAATATGAGTTACTAGTATCAGCCAACAAGGTTTCTATTCCTTTTTTTGCATCTGCTGGAGACAAACAATTGCATGATTTGTTAACAATTGAGGAACAGTAGGTAAGTAATTATGTCTCAGCAGCCCATTGATTCACCCTTTAGGGACATACAGAGGAGACTTTCAGCCTGGCATCTGTCAGAATGAGCTTCAATAGAATCAAGCGGTGCTTGAACCACTTTTTCAGAGAAAGGACACATGACACAAGACATCCCTCACCGTTCTCTTTCTGTCATCTACCTTGGGTCAACAAGGTGTTCACACAGTAACACGGCCCAGGGAAAATGTACCATACAACTGACTCGGTTATTTTGAAACTGCCCCTTAGGTTGTGTGTATCTCTTTCCACGGACAGTATATGAGCCTAGATACTAGTCTTCTGTCTTAGGCACCTTGGCTTTTTATGTAAAACTGATTTTTCAAAACCACTTCCTCAATCACGTCATCTCATCCCTTCTGTTTCTTCTGCTGCAGCAGAGTCCTACAGGGAGAGCATCCTTGCAGTGAGACTTTGTACAGGGATGCATGCCTCATCTCTTATGCAGACAAAGCTCATTTACAAAAAAAGTTGGAAGAAAAGTTATGAAAAAAAAAAATGTTTACAGAAGGCCCAAATTTTTCCTGGCACAAACCTATAGGATGTAGGTGTACATTGCCATTGATAAGTTATTGATGTATTTCCCAGCAGCAGTAATTTTGGAGTAGGACATTAGGGCTGAGAGATAAAGTCTTTGCTTGTTGTAAGAAATAGATCTATTTATTAAAAAATGTAATATATTGTCAATCTCTCTTCCAAAATTAGTTATAAAGCGTTTAAAATGCCACCACACAGAAATCCTGGATGGCAAAACGCAGTGCTGTGGGTAGTCCTGCTCCTATCAGGTCTTAAACAAACATTGTGTTTGGGAAATGATGTGTTGATCTGAAGCACTGCCAGACATAGCAGTTGTCATAGCAGATGCGACATCCAAAGGATGGTCGCAAGAAGAGCTCTATGACCATGGGATATGAGAACCTTTGCACTCAGAGTTCCCTGTAGTCCTCAGTGCCTGAATGTCCCCCAGCTTCCCAAAGAAATCCATTCCCTGCATTGTGTATGGAAATAAAGCATTTTAATGACATAATCGTCTGTCTCTAGATATAATCTTCCATTTGAAGTGGCAAATTACTACAGTACACAAATACAAACTTATGCAAACTAGTATTTTTGTAGCATTAAACATAACTATTATGAAGAATTGCCTCACTGATGCTATCATTTTCTTTACCCAGCACATTTTTCCCCCAGCACAAATCTTTGAGGGGGTAAATGATGTCAGAGGTGTTTGCAGTAAAATAAAAAAACTTAAGAGTGATACAGATACTACAGCAATGGATCAAGCAAAACCCCAATTCATTTTAATGTGACTTGCATCCAAAACTGATTATAAAATTAAAGTTACTCTCTATTATTTTAAACCTGTATTTCAGAAGTCACAGAACATGAAAAATATTCCAGTAAACCTGAGTATTCTGTGTCTTCTCTGGGGCAGTTATTCATTGAAATGTTGATCATTTACGTTAAAATAAAAGGTGAAGAAAGTACTTAGCTTCTTAAGATCAGTTTTGAATTCATTCTGAAGTCTCAGCACAAGGTAGGGAATTTAAGTGCATTTAAAATGTTTTTTTCATCTTCAAGTCTTGTATTCAAATGACTGCACTGATTTATATATGTTCGGAATAAAAGTTATTTCATATTTGTATATGTAATTGTAATTTTCTGCTGGTAGCAGTACCTTCAACAGAAAAATACAAAGAAAACATGAATGGTTGTTGATGAAAAAGGTGATTGCATGAATCGCAGCCTTCATGAGCAAGGTAAAGAGATCTGGCACTGTCTGTAGCTTCTTGCTACAAGTAAGGGACAGCAGAAGATTGTAAGAATGTATGTTCCAAACTGCCTATTATCTGGATTTACTCGCAGTGGTGAAGAAAGCAAATCAGTGCCTTGGGGCATCATTTGTCATGAACTGTTACCTAAAGAAGCATTTCCTGCTTCAGGAGCATCTTAATA